>SNQJ01S0034488.1:34881-52373 GCA_010110895.2 Picea sitchensis | reverse complement strand
CAAAAGACAGACAGCTAGCAGAGACTATCATGGAGAAAGAGATGGAGCAGATATCAGAGGTTGCCCAAGCAGAGGAAAAGGAGCATTCAGAAGAATGGCTTGAAATTTTCATCCAGGAAGCTAAAGGGGAGACAACTACAACACTGAAGTTGACAGCAAGGGAAGAAGAAGAGCATGCAGATAAGATGCTCACTCCATGGGAGAAGGAGTTGGAGATGCTGGAGGATTGGTTGAACCATCCAGAGCTAGTAGATGACTGCCATGAGCAGACAGTCATGCAAATGTTAGCAAAGGAGCATTCCGAGGAATCACTCAGAAATTTCAGCCAGGGAGCTGAACAAATGATAACTGTGGTGCAGAGGCATGCAGTGGCAGTTGAAGGAGAATTCCAGTCTGAGGAGCAGCTGGAGGAAGATGGAGATATGCCAACAGGAGAGCTGACAATCAAGCTGTCAGAAGAGGAAGCTGAGAAGAGACTCAATGATGAAACTATAGAAGAAGAGTCTGCAGCAGAGTGGCCAGCTAGTGCCATAGAAGAGGAAAACAACATGGGGGATCATGATGATCTACCCACCGATAAGGAGGAAGTGCAGCCGAGAAGACTGCATAAGGAGAGCCAATCACTGGAACAACTGGACATGATAATTGAGGAGATCATAAGGCTGATGATCCGATCAGCAAAAGCGGTCAGCAAAGGGAAGTTGAGCAGAGGAGAACCTTCCATAGCAGCAGGGAAGCAGATGCAGTAGCAGCAGCGAAGCGATGGAGCGGATGGACAGCTCCAAAGAACTGTTTGGGATCCAGGTGGATTTCAACAATGATGATGGGAAGCTCATGAGCAGGAGCTCATGAATTTTTCACAGCAAAGGAGTATGATGCAGGAGCATCACTCCAAGCCAGCTACGCGCCAGCCAACCAACACATCAAAACGCACATTCGATGGGAGAGGGAGGCGCAGCCTTCTCGATTTTCAAATTTTGAAAATGTAATTAAATGTTGTAAGGCTGGTAGAGCCAAAAAGCCATGCATATGCACATACTTTAGTAAAGGTTGCCTTAAATAGGTTGTAAGGCTGAGATCTAGATCCGATTCGGACTAGACAACCATTCAATATAATTGAATGTAAATTAATGAGAGTTGGTGAGGATGGAGGGAAGAGCTCGAGGAGACCCTCTTTGTAAAAAGATCTTCTTTGTATCTAGTGGTTAGTTTTAGAAGGGGAGAAGAGAGCCGAGACTCTGTTGTATTCCGAGCTCGAACACATTGTAATTAGGCATTCTTGATTAATACAAACATAGCAGTTTTTGCTGCATGTTGTTGTCCACATGTTTATGAGTTCATGAATGAATGTCTTTATGTGTTGATGATATGCTGTAGATGTATGTTAGGTATGCATTTGCAGGGATAGACAAAATTTACTGTCTGTCAGTTCTTTGATTCCAGGTTTGGGTTCTTTGAGGATTCATGCAAGAGGTTGCATGACATAATACTGTGGGTTCTGTAAGCCAGTGCAAGGAGTGCACTTTTGAATTATGAGGATTCAGACAAAGATGTGCTAGGAGGGCGCACCAGCTGAAGTCACTGACTCAAGGAGAATCCTCAAGGTTGTTGAATACCTTGGAGGTAAGATTGTGCATAAGAGAGCACATGACATACCAGAATCATTGAGGGATTCTGTAGAAGCTTTGCTAGGAGGGCATTGAGAAGGTGCATAGAAGGCACAAAGAACAGATAATTTTTGAGAATTATGTAAGGCTCTGCCAAGAGGGCATTGAGCGAATGCACATGATGCATTAGGAGAAGAGCTCTATTTCAAGTTCGGAAAGAAGACATAATTACTGAGGATTCTGGAAAACTCTACCAGGAGGGCATTGAGTTGGTGCAGGTGTGCACAGAAAGAACTCTTGTTTGAGTTCAGAAAGGAGAAGAAGTGTCAGGAGGAAGACCTTCACAGGGTTACTGAACACCCTGCAGGCTCAGCAAGGAGTGCTTGAGTAGGAAGTTGCCAGAGGGAATTTCCATCCTTTCAAGGAGAGAAAGGTGCAGAGACCTTAGAGGTCTGAGCAATTGAAGCTCAAGAGGATAAAGACCTGTGCAAGGAGTGAACCAGGACAACACCTGAGTAATTTGTTGACAGACAAAAATCCGTCTAAAGGCTCATCAGGCAGGAGGAGTGGGAGTGAGAGAGGACTTATTCGAAAGTCCCGAAGCTCAGGACAGAGAGCATCTTTGTGTGCAGAGACTCTGCAAAGAGTGCAAAAGTCGAGAAACCTTTCAAGGTTTTAGAGAGGACTAAGCTCAGGAGGAAAAGTGCCTTTGTGCACAAAACCATAGCTGCAAGGAATCGTAGAAGTCGAGACACCCTTTGGTGGGTAAGAGTTTGAAAAGATCAGGAGGGACAATGTCTTTAAAATGCAGGAGAGGGTCGAGGATACAGGCTTCACAGCAAGAGCAAAGGCTGAGACCTTTGAAGCGTTTGAAGTCTTCCAAGTTTAGGAAGAAGCGCAAGCTCAATAGGGAGCACAACTGTCGTTAGATCAGCTAGAGAGGATGAGATCTGGACCGTTGAGTCTACGTCTAGGCAAGCAGGAGGAGAGTGCGCAGGAGAAAGAGATATGGGCCGTCAGATCTGGGTGCATGGACCGATAGCCATCAGATCCAGGAGAAGTTGCACGAGGTTTAACCCTCGTATGTGAAGAGGGGAACGAAAGGCCTATTTTGACATTTTTGCTACCGGGAGATACAAAGGGAAAGAGTCGGGACTCTTGACCCACGAAATCCCAAAAATATTGTGATCGTCCAACAGGAGGACACATGGCGAGCGGTCGAGGTTTCGGGGAAATTCCCGAAAGGAGGAGTTCGGCATTTCAGCTACCGGGAATGCAAAGGGTAAGAATTTGGAACTCTTGACCCATGAAATCCCTAAAATACATAACCGTCAGATCAGGAGAGGCTATGAGCCATTGATCCCAGTTTGGAGTAGAAGACCGGCGTTTCGGGGTTCGGTATTTCGGTATTTCGAATACCGGGAGCTCGAAGGGGCAGGGAGTTGTTACAATTGGGATCGCGAAGTCCCGAAACATGAAAACTCGAAAGCAGATGGAGGAGTAGCGTGGTCACAGAACAGGGTCACGTATTTCGGCATTTCGGGATTCGGCTTTTTGGCAATCCCAAGGACAAGAGGTCGGGGGCGCTTTGCGCTGGAAATCCTGAAGTCGCGAAACGCGACATATCTTTGGATCGGGGCTATGGTCACATGTTTCGGTATTTCAGGGTTCGGCATACCGGGAATCTTGATGACAAGGAGTCGGGGCGCTTAGCATTGAAAATCCCGAAGTCGCGAAACGGGACATGCCTTGGGGTGAATTTCGGCACTTCGGGTGTCGGGAAGTAGAGGAGTCAGTGATCTTTGGAATCGATAGTTTCAAACTCCCGATTCGCGAAAATCCAAAAGATCCAGAGTTGTCAGCTTGTGGAGGATCTCAGCCGTAGATCACATTGGAGGCGAGGTTTCGGAAATTCAGAGATCAGAGTTTGGGGAGGTGAGGAACCTTTCTGCTGTGGATCTCGCAAGTCGCGAAATCCCGAAGAGTGAAAGGAAAAATTATCGAAAACATTGAAGGACAATAGCCGGGGGCCCAATCGGGTTTCGGGGCTCCGGGAGTCAAGAGACAGAGTTGCATGTCAATGCAACTCCCGAAATCGCGAAAAGGAAAAAGTCAAAATAAGTGGCAACAAGAGGCGTGTGTTCGGGATATTGAAGGAGTCAACCCTCGTTGATGTTTCAGGTTTCTAAGGTTGAAGAGACAAGGGGCTCAACAACAGGATTCACGAAATCATGAAATCTGAAATCCCAAAAAGGAAAAATACCGATCACATTCGTTGGTCGGTTGTGGAGTTAACGTTGGTGTTTGATCACGTAGGCATAACTCAGAAGGACCCGTGGAATACACCTATTTGTGTGTGTGTGAAGTATTACCTGTGGGGAATCAAAGAGTCAATCAGACTCAGGGGAAGATTTAGAACGATCCTGCGTGGATCTTGGCCCGAGGGTCGGGGGTCTGCATCACTAATTCCCAAAGAAAATAATCCCACTGAGTTCAGTGATTTTAGGCAGATAGCCTTATGCAATTTATGTTAAAAGATAATAGACAAAGTGATTGCTAAGAGAATTAGACCAATTCTCTCCACATCATTATCAGAAGAACAACTTGGTTTTCTTAAAGGAAGGCAAATACTTGATGCAATTGTATCTGCATAGGAATGTTTACATAGCATAAAAAACAAAAAAATACAAGCTATTATCTTGAAGCTCGACTTAAAAAAGGTGTATGATTGTACAAACTAGGACTATCTAAGGTTAATTCTGCTTTAGATTGGTTTTGGTATTCCAACTACAAATTGGATTATGGCATGTGTCACTTCTAGGAATTATGCCATCCTGATTGATGGAGAGCCCACAAACTTTTTAAAAATCTTCAGAGGTCTTAGACAAGGTTGCTTGATGTCGCCTCTTCTTTTTGTCTTGGCTATGGAAGGTCTTAGCCTGGCTCTCAAAAAATCAAAAGTTGAAGGTACTATCTCTGGAATTAAGGTTTCTACACTAATCAAAGTTCTTCATCTTTTATTCGTAGATGATATATTGATAATGACCAGAGCATCTCTTTCGGAATGGGAGGCTATTCAGGATATTCTTCAAAAATTTTGCAGCGCTTTGGGTATGGTTATCAATCCACAAAAGTCGTTCATACTCCATTCGGGGGTCCAGATGGAAACTCTTATGGCTTTAAAGGAATTTCTCCTCTTCCCTTTGAAATATTTGGCCTTAGGTTTCAAATATCTGGGATATTTGTTAAAATATGACAGTTATAAAGCTGACGATTGGCAATGGTTATTAGATAATTATGAGGCTCAGATTACTCACTGGAGTAATAAGTGGCTATCTCTCGAGGGAAGATATGTATTGATAAAGGCGGTCTTGGAGAGCCAACTAGTTTACTGGATGGCCTTAGCTCACATCCCGATAGTTGTTCTTCAAAGAATCTGTAAATTATGTTTCAATTTTCTCTAGTCTGGAAACAGTCATAGTCATAGGTATCACTTAAGTAACTGGATGTCAATTGCTAGACCAAAAAAACATGGAGGATGGGGCCTACAAAATATTATCTTATTCTATAGAGTATTGCAAAAAATACTATGTGGAGAGCTCTCATGAGACGTGGAATCTGGAAAAATATTCTCAAGGATAAGTACTTTCCTCATACCTCAGTTTTGACTTGGCTCAGATCGGTGGATCCGAAACATCCTTTTGGCTCTCAGACATGGAAAAACCTTCGTAATACATTGCCAATCATTATTCATTGGATGGCATGGAAGACGAGGTCTGGTGTCTCAATACAAGTTGGAAAGAATGTGATTATATGTTTGCGATAGGAAGCCATCTTGTCAAGGGAATTGATAACTAGTCTCAATCAAAAGCACATTTTTCTTTTATATCAAGCGAGTCGGCCATGGACTGGGAATGCGACAGGTACCAGTTGGATCAACAGTGTCGATTTAGGACTGGACGAGCCACTAGCTGAAGAATGGGAGAACTATACACAGTTGTTGAGAGATTCTAGCATAACGTTAGTTGAAAAACATGATGAATTGATCTGGATGGGTGGAGATAAGTCAGGCCATATCTCAGTCAAAAATGTTGATGAAGCATTATCAAACTCACTGTGGAATTATAAACTTGGGGGTTGGAGAAGAGATTTATGGAAGTGGGACTGTCCTCTGAAATTAAAGCTCTTCATTTGGCTTTTAGCAGAAAACAAAATTATGACCTGGAAAAATCTTCAAAAGCATGGATGGAAAGGGCCAGGTATTTACATTTTATGCAAAACTAATAGAGAATCTTCAAAACATCTTTTTATTAATTGTGTCGTTGCCTTGGCAGTTTGGGTGGAAATAAAAAAGACTTTGAATTTATCCATTGGCTGGAATGGAAACACTATGATAGAATCCTTCAAAAACTAGGAAATTCAGAACTCAACTTTGAAATATCTGTCGGCATACACCTATTGGTTTATATGGACAGATAGGAATAAGTCTATTTTTGACGAAAAACTGCCTTTTGGTCAAAGAATGGTATTTCTAACAAGGAGTTCTATGGGTTTATCAAAGAATGATTTTCAAGCTAAAATTCCATGGTTAAGGGTTTATTCCTATCCTGTAAACAAAATACTTGCTTGGTTTGATGGGGCGTCTCAGAACTTTGGCAGACTAAGTGGAGCAGGTGGAGTTATTAAGATTGATGACTCTAGAGAGTACAGATGGATTCTAAATTGTGGGTGTGGAACTAATACTAGAGCGGAACTAATGGGAGCCTAGGAAACTATAACTCTTGTTGTTAGATTGTCTGTCACTACTTTATATGTTTATGGGGACTCTAGGACAGTCATTGAATGGCTCAATAGGAGAAGAGATCTAAGGGTGGAAAAACTGGATGCATGGAAGGATAGAATAGAAGAGATCTGTCCACAGTTCTGTTCTATATCCTTTGAGCACATATTTAGAGAAGCAAATGAACAGGCAGATCAACTATCAAAGAAGGCACTTCTCAGCTACCGAGGGAGAATTGCATATAATTTATGGGTTGAGGGACATGAGGGACCTTCACAATTCATATATTTGTAGTCTCATCTTTCTTGGATGTTTTTCTTCCTTGGCACTTTCTCTTTGGTATCTTTTTGTTGTACCCTCCCCTATGAAAGAGGGTCTTTTTTTTTTTTTGTAAGTAAAGTCCCACTGGTTACATTTACACAGAATTTTTTTGTAAGCATAGTCAGTTATGATCATTGACTAGATAGAGTGACTTGATGCCTCGTCAACAAAGAGCAGTATATGTACAAAGATTATATTATTATCAATATAATGTGCAATTTTCTTTTGGAAAAAAAAGTCATGTTAATGTAGATTTATAAATAAAATATTATTCATAAAATCTCATGGTCTTTTACATAAAAATCATTTTTTTTAATATAGGTGTCTTTTACATAAACATCACTTTTTTTTTTATATATATAGGTATATAGATTTCTAACCGCAATTCTAACTATTATCCTCCATTTCATCTTTATTCCATTTTTTTAATGATTAAATGCTTTTTAATGATTAAATATTTCCCAAGAATGTTGGAATTGGACATCAATTAATTTTTATGTAACATTTAAAAACAAACATTTCCTTTGATTCGACATTCAAAATAGTGTAGCATATCAAATTTGTTGTGTGGATGTCAAATGGCCTCAGTATGATAGAAGAGTACTAAAATTGACAGGGACTAATTATTAACATTACATTATTTTTCTATTCACAATGATTAAATATTTTCTAGAATTTTAAGAGAAACTAGAACAATGCAAAAGTCGGGTAATGTGGGTGCGTAAAACTTAGTAAAAATGACTAAGTGTTGAGACTTTCCGGGTTGCAGAATCTAGGTGGGTAGAGTGATGTAGAAAAATCATAAGATGGGCAATGTCCAGGTAGAGTAATGTGGGTCGATAAAACTTAGCAAAACACGACTAGTTGAGACTCATTCAAAAGTTAAAAATAAACTGAGTTTTGAGATCATTGGGTGGGGAAAAATAACTAGGTATGGATTATGGATAGTAGTATAGAGTATGGGTAGTAGTGAAAATGATTAAGTATGGGAGAGTATATAGAGTAATGTAAAGGAATATGGAGAGTAGTGAAAAATGACTATGTATGGAGAGTAGAGAGGAAGGAGAGAAGAGTGGAAAGAAGGAAAAGTGGCTATGTATGGGACAACATAATGTGGGGGAAAATTGACATATATTGGGAATATGACCTCTATTGTAGATTCCATAAAATGTTGGATGAAGCTGAGACATAGGTGTAACATCCTCGGCCACCCAGGTTGGGCCATGCTATTCTAGAAAATTCTTTTATGCTCGGGCACCACATTGTAACGTCCCCATCATCCAACTGGGCTATGCCACATAAACATTTCGAGCTGTAATGCAATTAAAAACATATACACACAGAGACTCTTGCAGAACTTTATATATAAAATGTAAACAGACAAATACATTTTGTAAATGCACAGATTCATACTAAAATGACAGTAAACATATACATGCAGCATATGCATGCAATACCCATAAATATAAAGATAGTTATAAACCACACATAGGATAAACCCATAAAAATAAACACATAAATAATAATGCAGTATATAATTTATCACACAATTGACACTTATCTTGGTAATAATATCACCAACTGTGTGCATACCTTCCACGAACCTCCCAACCTTAGACCACACTGCTCATCACTCTTAGTAGTGGATCACCCTGGAGCTGGGACTAAACTCCACCCAGGTAAGGGGATTCCTAACTAGGATGATGTATCATAGACAATGGGAAAGACTCCGTCATAGGTGCCAACTCAAACTAACATCCTATAGTCTCTCATTCCCCACATGCTTGTCCCACCCTAGGAAGTGTGCCCCTTCTCTGCTCAACCGTCCTTTGACTGCCCCACTTCCTTTCCAAGCTTCAACAATAGGCAAGACAGGAAGTCTCAGAGCCATGTAGTTGTAATTTAGCACCTTTCAAAATCAATTCCCAACAATTCTCTCACCTTGAGGGATTTCTCATGGGCCTGACAACCTGCCTCTTCAATATCCCACGGGCCCGACAACCTGCTTCTTCAATCCATCTCCCAAGCTAACCAGGTACACAAACAAGTATGGGTACGGATACAGGTTCATGTACAATGACAGGAAGGTATGGAGGACAACTGACTAAGTGAGTGAATGTTCTTCGAATCCTCGACTGGATGACTGAATGATGGGAAAATGAATTAATTCCAAAATATATGTATGCATGTTCTCAACTTGACACTTGTCATGTTGGGAGGTACTTTGGCCCACTTGTCCCCATCCTTAGAACTTAGGATAAAATAATTTTCCATACTTTATGATTTAAGGAATATTAATATAATATTTCTTTTTGGCTTAAGCTCCCTAGCTTAGACCTTTTCCTTAACTTTTATCCCCCCACTTTCCCTAACTAGTGGAGTTTAGTCCCCCATACTCTTTTATCATGGTCAGTCTATGTGCAATGATGTATCTTATATTAATGATAAGACATATACAAAAATAGTCTCATTGGCCTTTAGCATCTAGGCTCTCTGGCCTAATACAAAACATAAGCCTCCTAGCTTATAATAACTGTCTCACCAACCTATAAAACACAACATATACACAAAGGCTCCTTGGCCTCAAAATCACACGCACTTAAGTTGTTACACGCGGTATCCTGGAATGTTCACGCTTCATCATTTTAGTGCGCAGTTCATGCGCGCACTATGCCATGAAAGGTGCATACAAAAATGATATCAAACAACTCATCAACTTAAGTACATTTGCATTTTACATTTACAAATGGGTTCGGCCTAGGGGTATTACAATAGGGCTATTCAGTGAGAAGATGATCCTTGTTGGCCTTTCACGATGAAGAGCTGCAATACTTAAGTTGATTTAAAAAGTGGCCAAGAATGTTGAAATTTGGTCATTATTCTCCATTATAACTATTATTCTCCATTTCATCGTTATTTTGTTTTTTAATGATTAAATATTGGCCAAGAATGTTGAATTTTGATGCCTAGTCATTTTTCTATGACATTTAAAAACAAACATTTCCTTTGATTCGACATTGAAACATTGCCATTGATTTTACATTCAAGCTAGTGTAGCATATAAAAAAATTGTGTGGATGTCAAATGGCCTCATTCTTATAGAGAACTACTAAAATTGGATAGGTACTAACTATTAATATTATGTTATTTTTCTACTCACTATGACTAAATATTTTCTAAAACCTCCAGTGAAGTTTGAAATAGGGCAATGTGGAGAAAGGGTAATATGGGTTGGTAAAACTTAGTAAAATGACTTAGTAAAAATGATTAAGTGTTTAGACTTGTGGGGTTGAAGACTTGCTAGAATCACTGAAAACCAAGTGTAAAACTCGGTAAAATGACTAAGTCATGAGAATCCACATTCGTATTCAAAAGTCAAAACTAAACTAAGTATAAGACTTAGTATAGACTAAGTGTAAAACTCAGTAAAATGACTAAGTTATGAGGGTTCAATTTGTGTAATGTGGAAATGGGAAGTACAAATTGACTACTGCGGGGTTGTAGGACTAGGAGTATTTGTGGGTGAGGGATAGCTTGGTCTTCCTCAATGAAACTTCTGCAACAAAGAAAAATGGCTAAGTGTTGGGATTATTGGGTGGGGAAAAATAACAAAGTATGGAGTATGGGTAGTAATATAGAGTATGGCTAGTAATGAAAATGACCAAGAATGGGAGAGTATAGATAGTAATGTAAAGGAATATGGAGAGCAGTGAAAATGACTAAGTATGGAGAGTAGGGAGGAAGGAGAGTAGAGTGGAAAGAAGGAAAATTGGCTAAGTGTAGAGAGTGGAGAGTAAGGAAAATGGCTTGAATGGCTAAGTACGGGGCAACAAAATGTGAGGGAAAATTGGCATATCTTGGGCATATGACCCATATTTTAGATTCTGTAAAATGATGGATGAAACTGAGACATAGGGATATTTAGTGATAAGATGAAGATAAGCTATTTATTCCTTTTAGTATATTTTTCTTTTCTCCTATGTTTTTTTCAAAGAGAAACCATACCCGTTGGCCTTTCATCATGAAGAATTGTAATACTGAAGTTGATTTAAAATTTGTTGGGTCTTCATGATCAACATGTGAGGGTTATTTGACACTTTCCAAATTTGAAAAATTAATCAGTCTCCATTTGAAAAAGACATAGGTTCACATAGTTACCCTAATCACTTAGTTGATGGGTGTGAGGAAAACACATCAACAACCTGCAACCAAGTTCTTGACAACACCATCATTTCCTTGTAAAAAAGCATAAACCAAAACAAGACTGATATCTAGAACATCAATTTTGAAGTTGCTTCCCTCAATTCAAAAGTTAAGAACCTCTCCATCGAGGTGAAAAGTGACTTCACACAACTAAAAAAATGGATGACCCAGTTCCAAGGCCCTACCTCCTCTGACCAACCTTCACACCCAGAAGGTGTTGACTCCTCCTATATCATGGTCTTTCATTCTAACCCCATTCATCATGAACTTCGTCTTCCCAAATTTGAATTGAGTAAATTTTATGGCTCAGATCTCATGGACTAGATCATTCAAATGGAAGGTTATTTCTCCTTGCATGTGACATTACTGATGATTTGACCAAAATTTGTATTAGTGTTCTTTATTTGGATCTTGAGCCTTGGAAATGGTGGCAATGACATAAAAATTCATGTCAAGCATATATGGATTGGACCCATTTTGTTGAAGACCTTTATGAATGCTTTGACATAGATACACATCATTTAGGTCATTTGACCAAGCTGAAATAGTCGAGTACAATGGAAGAATATATAATCTCTTTTGATAAATTGGATTTATGAACGAACGACATGTCTAACACCTTCTTCTAAGAATGGTTTACTAGTGGCTTGAAGGATGACATCTGAGCTCATTTCCTACTGGCTTTCCCCCAGACTTGTCTTGAAGGTACTCACTGCACCAAGGAAGCACAACAGGTAGTATCTTCCAAAAAAAGAAAACCATAATGTATTCCTCAATATCAACCCACACATCCCGCCCCTTCTTCCACTCCTCTCAATATCCACAAATTAACTAGGGAAGAAATGGTTGAATGCCAACTTAAAGGTCTTTTCTATAACTCTGATGAATTGTTTTTTCTAGGGCATGAGTGTAAGGAGAAAAATATTTTTATGGCTATTTATTAGAATGTTTCTGAAGAGGATGTTGATGTTTCCCATCTTGAATATCTACCCCAAGAAGATGATAAGATAGTTCCCTCTGATCCACCCGAAGTTGAACCACTTATCTCGTTGAATGCCCTCACTGGCCCCTTCTTTCAAACAATAAATAATTATTTTGTGATGAAGCAATGAATTATTTCCCTTTTAGTGTCTGACCACAATGAATCTCATTCCAGGGATCTACAGATCTAAATATTTTGTGATAAAGGGGTTTCGAAGCATTTTTTTTTATGTTTATCACTTGATCTTATATGTAATAATTGAAAGAATTTGTTGTTGTGACAAAATGTGTTTTTCCCAAGTCCAACTATGTCCACCTATAGAATAAAAGTTGAGAGAGATGACAAGGACCCTATTGGTGAGATATTGTTAAGAAAAGAAGAGGAAGAAGTTGATATTGATACCCCAGGACTTGTGTACAATGATACACATTGAATCATTAAAAATGATACCTCTTTCCAGTGGGGGAAGATTTATCAAATGTTCACTAATCAAACTTTCCCCCAATTGTCAAAGACGGACCCAAACCTCTAGGTATACCAGACCATCTAAAAATCCAGGTTGCACAAAATAACAACTCATGCGACAATATTCCCCTATGTAGATGCCATATCTTGGATTATAAGTCATGTACATATAGATGGCAGGAAAATAATAAATGCATAAATAGGACCCATTTCTTCCTTCTGGCCTCCAGTGATCACTTTATGCCTCAGTTGGTCGAGGGAGAGATGGCATTGGATGATGAATTGGTGAAAACATTGCCTCACAATCTCGGGGATCTTATGAAATATTGGTGGCTCCCAGGTAAATTTTTTAATACTAGAGCCTCATATAAATACCCGATAAGCTTACTCAGGAATCCATACCAGTATATAATGGCCATGTTGTGCAGACTATATGGAGATCCAGACACTTAGAAATTAAAGGTGTCCTCGGTTCTCCTCATTCCCTATATCACCACCTATGGATCCTCATTTAATTGGGTTGGCATTCTATATTCAACACTAGCATAGGAAATCTCAACTGCAAAACACATGCCCCCCCATGAAATATTCCATTTTTCATATGGCCTCATATATGATGGACATGATTTGTGTAATCCACACATATTTGGAAATGAGATGGGAATTGAAGCTAGGTTATCTTCCCATTCATGTATACTATAAAATCCTTTGGGAACATATATATCATTCCAATTACCAACAAATTTGTGACAACTTTCTAATTCCTCTATTCCAGCTACTATTCTTCTCACCCACCCCCATATGTCATACAAATCTCATGATATAGTAGGCAGAGTACGATACTGGTACTTGTTGGATTATGGTACATATATTATATTCTACAAGGCCACCAAATCTCTTCACCTTCTTCCCAAATTTCTTCCTGATAAACCGGTTTTGCAAGATATATCCTACCCAACCTTGGTACATGGGGTAGGTGCAAATAAACTAATCTAGCCACCTTTTCTACTCTAATTTGGTGCATATTCTTTCAAATATGTTAAGAGGGAACAAGAAGAAGTTGACACCTTATCCTCTTTTCACTTTGGTGAGGAAAGGTTTTGTTGGCATGACCCTTAGAAAACCATTAGAAAACACTGTCACAATTAAAAATATAGGTGGAGTTATGAGTCAGAAACCTCAGAGGAGGAAGAATTCCACCGATGATAAAAAAAATGTATAATGAAGTAATTTTCAGACGAAGAGGCAACTCTCAACATGGAGTTAAAATACAAGATGAAAAGAAAGCTAGAGATGTGGAAGAAGGAAAACCTAGAATAAAAAAACAGATCAAAGCATGAGGTTGAAGAAAAGAGGAAATAAGAAGCTGTAGCAGTAGTAGAAGCTAAGAAAAAGAGTAAGGAAGAAGATGAATATAAAAGAAAAGAAAAGGAAGCAGTGGTAGAAGAGGAAGAACATAGAAATAAAGAAGAAAAAAATGTAGTGGAACACATAAGAAAAGGGAGGAGGAATAGATAAAAAGAAAACATGAAGAGGCACAAGACTAGGATCCTATGGACATAGATCTCCTAGGATCATCCTCTATTTTTCCCTTTACCGGAGAGAATTTCCCATTGGGAGAATTGGGGATAGGGGAATTCACACTATCTAAATCTCAGAATTTATACAACCTAAACTCTTTCATATTTGATAAAGAGTCAGGTAAAATCGTACACCAAAACATCATAAGAATACATATTGATGGAGTGGCTCCCCTCTCAGTAACCATAGAGAAATATATAGTTGAAAATATTATAAATGATCCCTTTTACTTAGGAATTGAATCATAAGTTAAAGAACATGATGCAATAAATTAAGGAATACAAGGAGAGAATAAGGACCCTGGAAGAAGAATTGTGATTGTACAAGGGAGAGAAAACCATTGTCCAATAATTCATAATAAGTCTCGAAGTAGTCAAAAATGAGATCCATGGTTTGGCCAATTTTTTTTATTTTGGGATACAATAATTCGAGAAGAAAGCTTCCCAAATCATGGAACAACTAGAAAAATCTTAGACCAAAAACATGGAAGTTATTGGGATTCGAGCAGGTTTAGACGAGATGAAGCAATGGGTAGAAGAAAATTTGAATGCCCCGAAAGTCTTACCACAAATGACTGATTGGGAAGGTGAACTAAACTACATTTCTCTTGCCAAATTCCAGCAAGCAGGGGAAAATTTAGAGAAGGATTTGAAGAATTCACTTAGCATATGTGCTAAACTCCACAAAGAATCCATTATCCCAACCATTAAATGTCATTTGCCCCAAATTGGCGATCTAGGTCAACCAAAATCAGAAGAGCAAGTACAAGAAAAATTAGAGGAGGACATGCACACAAGAGAAATGGTTATCGAAACCCCACTCAAGGAAATCGGTGCCTTGATGGATGAGAATCTTGTAAAGCCAACAAGAGCTCAAAGAATGATTCAAGCTTTCTTGGCCAATCTGAAAAGAGACATGAAAATTCTTTCCCATAATTCAACATCCCATGAAGTCACTTTATAGGCCCTGTTGTATCATAGAATCATATCAATCTTAGGTTATCATGAAGTGTGGGAATCCTATATCAGAGATGAGGATAAAGGGGAATCTTAATATAAATTCGGATTTGTAAATTTATGTTTTCTTTTATGAATTAGAAAGTAATCAAATAGAGAAGGTGAAGAGTTTGTAACTTTCTTTTGGGAATTAAAGAAGTCCCAAGGAATTATCTGTATTCTATGAGCAGAACGAAATGGATACAGATTGTTAAAAGATTCTTAACATAGAATAACAAAGATACAATAAAACTGGTTTTCTATTCAATAAGGAAATAAGCTGAAACTGTAAGATGCAACAGAAAACAAGCTTGTTGGAATGGTGGTGGCTTATCTCTGAGAAGAGATGTGATGGTTGTGCTCATTCGCAAGAAGTTGATTACAATGAGGCTATGAAGGCCTTTTTTTACAATAAACAAGAATGTCAAAAACCCTATACATCCAAAAACCTAACCCTAGGAGATGAAGCGCCAAAAATCATGTGGGCCCCGTTTGGGTAAGTTAGTACATCAACTTCCCGGGGTTGTAACATTTGCATACAATCTCCATTTTAGGTGCACTATAGCCCATTGGGAAGGTATATCCGAGGACTACACATTTTGTTGCAATCTATCAAATGGAATTTCCAACTATGGAGAGCCCTAAAAACGTTGTTTAGGGCCTCAAAACGGCCCTGCAAGTCAGGGACCCGAAAACTAGGAAAACAAAAAACTGACAAACTCGAAAACTGCCAAAATGAACCAGTTGGAATAGGTGGGAGTCCACCGACATCCATCTGGATCAAGGAATGATTACTAAACTTAGTTATATAAGCCAAATAGTACTTGTTTAGAAGGGGCTCTTCAATTCTATAATTTTGGGAGAACTATTTCTCTAAAAGTGGTAGTGAGAATTCATCAGAGCCATTTTGACAAAGAGAAAAGTAATTTTTCTGATAACTATTGGTTGTGAACTACTTTTAGTCAATGTTGGGTTATTGTGAAATGCTATAAGAATATACTGTTCATTTACATGATTTTATTGCATGATTGTGTGTCCTTTCACAATATCTTTCTTTTCTTTTATTAATGTTCTGAGATGATGAATAGATGGTCATGAATGAGTAAATGTAATAGAATTTTCTTTGCATGTATTTAATTATGTATCTGCTAAAATTATTTTTTCCTTTAACAACTATCTAAATAGGGGTTGTATGAAGGGATTGTATACACTTTTATTTGTTCATTTATTAGATTTCATGCTCCTAGCTAGGATAGGATAAAGTAGATTTATTTTCTACATCTAGCCTAGCTCACATTTGCACACATGACATTCCCTCATTCCATTAACCATTCATTCAATCCTCATACTAGTAATGGCATCCAAGCTATAATCTAGATCGGAATCCTATTCCGAATGGTGTGAATTCTAATTGGGACCTTATATCGAGGAGTACCCTTGTCCGTTGAAGGAAATTTCTCCCGCATCAACAACACATTAGGAGATTTCATCAAATACTGCAAGAACAATGGGATTAAGAAACAATGTATAGTTTCACATACTCCTCAGCATAATGGTTTGGCTAAGAGGAAAAAGAGAACCTTGGTTGAATGTGTTCGAAGCATGATTAAAGGTACGAATCTTCCTAATGTTTTTTGGGCTGAAGAAATAAGTATTGTTGTGTATCTAAAAAATAGAATTCCAATCAAATTTTTAGACCTTGAAGCTCATTATGAAGCATTCTATGGTTATAAACAAATTGTTAATCATTTGAGAATTGTTGGGAGTAAATAATTTTCCCACATTCCAAAGAAATATAAAAGGAAACTTGATGCAAATTTGATCAAATTTATCTTCATTGGCTATTGTATTAACCATAAATATTACAAAGTGTATGGTCCCATTACTCATAAAGTTTTTTAAGTAGAGATGTTATATTTCATGAGTATGTAGATGAGGCTCAAAAGCAAGATAATCAATATGTATGGAAACTTCCTAAAGAAAGCATTGAAAGTGTAAAAGAAGAAGAAATTGAAGATCAACAAGATGATGTTGAATATCAAAATAACATTCAATCTACAAGTATCCAGAGTACACCAAGTAAGAGTGGAGCAACTTCGCACAACAGTGAGGCACTATGAAGATCAACAAGGAAAATTCAGATGCATATTAGGTATAAATATCATGCTATGATGACTCTAGTTATGAGTGTAGAAGAACCTTTGAATTTTTAGCACACAAAAGATCATAAAGAATCGATGAATTCTATGAAAGAGGAATATGGTTCCATAATGAAAAATGAAACTTGGGAACTTATAGAATTGTCTGAAAATAAAATTCGTATAGGTTTAAAATGGTTGTTCGAATCTAATTTAAATGATGATGGCAGTATAGACAAGTTTAAAGGTAGATTGGTTGCAAAAGGCTATTCATATAAAAAAGGAATAGATTATGGGGACACATTTGCACTTGTAGCTAAAATGAATACCATTAGATTAATGATTGCATTAGCTACTAAGTACAATTCGAAATTACATCAGTTGGATGTTAAGTCAACATTTTTGAATGGTGAATTAAAA
>SNQJ01S0034487.1:73731-104723 GCA_010110895.2 Picea sitchensis | reverse complement strand
ATATAACTCAATGCCTTATAAAGAAAGAAAAGTTTTATCATCATATAAATCCAGATCACTTGCAAGCAAGTGTCCTCAAAGAATAAGTTTGGTAAGTGCGCCAGAGCGGGATGTTACAGTAAGCCATGATCGCCTATAATATGTTGTGTTGAGGTAACACAGGCTAGGGGGTGAACGGAGCAAGTAGATTGGTGTTGTTTTTCTATGGTTGGGAGGAACTTGGTTGCTCCATTTGTTGTCCCAACACTTTGGTCAAATATGTACCTCTACTTATTGTTTTGTTGAATTGTTTATGTTTTTAGTTGGTAGAATAAAATGAATTGTGGGATCAATCTGTATAGTTTGATTTTATTCTTTTAGTAAAGTAAGCAAGCTATTGTGTATGTGGACTGTAAATAAGTTGAGTTATGTAAATATATGCATACATAGAATGTGCAGTCAAGTTAAATGATGCAGAATTAATGCTTCGAATCATAAACGTTACCATATACTTATAGATAGGTATAGACATTTATCTCGAGGGTTATTGGCCTATTGTAAAGGCTAAATGAATTTTGAAAGAAAAACATAGAACGAGATAAATATATGTGTATATACTTATATATATTGTTGTATGTTTAAATTGCATAGAGTTGTACAAAATATCTAACATATTCACACATAGAAGGCAGTGTGTCGACCTCTTGAGTTATATACAATTCAAATACTTTTATCAAAAGTCTATTTAAAGGACAGAGAAAATTATAGTCCTCTTTATGGCAGCAAACCCAAAAGAAAAAATTCTAGTATATAGTAATGCATGTCATCATACTATTTAAATCGGAGACCTGCTTGTTAAGAGTTTTCTCCCCTATTCTAAATTGTTCGGTCTGTTTATTCCAGGAAGGATTTAAGATACAATTAACCAGGTTATCTAGGGAACCCTGGAAAAAAATCTATCATAATACTAGTACCATAACATGGCACTCTGTACCACTATGAACAAAACTTGGAAACTGAGACTTAAATGCCGAGAGTTGGAACGCGAGTACCTTTTGAGCATGGCGAGCTCATGGATCTAGTTGAGTAGAGTGAGTAAGTCCTATAAAAAGGAAAGAATTGAGAATTAGTAAATCAGTGTTAAGGGTTAATTAATGCCAGAAAAAAAATTTGATTACAAGAACAATACTTAGCTTGAGACTTTGGGCACGAGTGCTTCCCATTGGCGTCACTGAGAAAAATGCCCACAGGTCCGAGGGGAGGAGTGGAACCAGAAAGGTATGATGGGTACCCTTGCAAAGTAAATAGGGGTCCCATCATTAATTTGGTAACCAAAAGTCTTAATTCTGGAATTGTAGATAAGCAAGGAAAATAATGCCAAACCATTAATACTTTGATAATCTAACCAATTCATACAGATCATACATGTCACACAGAGACATCTAATGCCCTGTTCATATTACATTTGATATGTTTTATGCTGAAGGGATGTCAAGTTTTATTTCGAACACAGAAATATAGGCACATAGAAAATTACTTGAATCAAGTTAGAGCCGAAATACTAAATCAATGGCTCAAAAGATAACAGGCAGATGGAACATTATTAAATATGTAAGCTACAATGCATAACCAAAACTGAAAAAGTTTAAACAGTATAAAATTATCCCACAGAATTTCCCAATACAAACTGCAGGTAAGGTTGCGAGTTATTGTTCTCACTTTTATTAAAAACTTACAAAATGATCATAAAGAAAATGTGGTCAAGAACAAAATTCTGGACTTATAAACCACATGTCCTCTACGCTAATCTTTAAATTGTTTAAATTCTAGAGTAATTTCCCATAGTGAAAGTTTTAAAATTGTAACTTTTTCCATTCAAGTTCGAACAAGGTAACTCGATCTAGTTATTAAATCTACACAATGACAAGGAAAATCTTGTCACATTTACAGGATTGAATTTACGATAGAAACTAATTCACAGATGTAATATTTGCACAGTGAGTCGGATGCATAATGTCTTCTAGAGTCAAGGGATCGAAATCTCGTGACTTAATCAAAAGAGGAAGAGAAAGTTTGTAATCTATATATACAAGCAGATTTAACCTAGTATGATCCTTAGGCGAGAGGAAGGTCATGAACCCAAATGAAAAATAAAAAGAAAAAACAAAGAAAGGAAACTCAAGTATGAGTGAAAAGTTGAGGTCCTGATTTTACCAGTAAAAACCATCATGATTTTTGCAAAGTATAAATTTGACAGAACCCACATAAAATAATAATACATTGTCACTTCCACAGGACACTACCTATATGAAACGTTAAGAGTACTGTCGAAGTTCCGAGTAGATTTCATCCACGGGGTTTCGGCTTTCGGCATGCCATGAATGGAAACAACAAAAACTTACCAGATTAAGCTTTAAGAAGAAGTCTGGGGATGGTTACTGCCGATAGTAAAAGAAAAAAGAACCTAGCAGTGCGACGAGGCTATCCCTGTTTTTTTTATTGAGCTGACTGGGTAAACTTCATACATAGCCTCAACAAGTATCACGAGTGGAGGGTGGTTGCATTCATAGGGTAAGATAATATCGTGACCACCAGAGGATGGGTTAAATTTATACAATACGCAAAATGGGGATAGAACATATCCAGGAAACAAAGGATAAGAAAAACTCAACCAATAGATACAGAGACTCTCATTAACAACTGACCCTTCGAACTACCTATTATACATGACAACATAATCATGAGAGTAGATGAAAACTTACCTGGTGAAGGAGGAAACCAGATGGTCATGCATCCATCCTCCTGCATTACATAGAACAGGAACTTTTGGGTCACATTTCCACCTTGTTTTCTTTTCACATAGAGAAACCTTGCAGAGATTGACACCAGGTAGTATTACGAAAATGCGTAAGCACCAAAAGAAAGTGAGACTTAGTTACCGACTACCTCTCACATCTTAGATTAACGGTGAAGGGATGTGTGGGTACACTACCATGTGTTTAAACATGCTTGGCACCTCCACATTGGTCATGACAACCTAGGATCAATACTTTGTAGAACCCTAATAACTTTCAAGAACAAAGGCATTATGAAATTTACTGGCCAATCTGACTTCGCATTTAACCAAACGTTAATGATGGTCAATGCAAATCCCTATAATTAAGACAACAATGATAGTGCTGGAAAGAAGGATTGAGGTCGGATTCAATAGGTTGTCAGGTCTAGAGTTATGACTTGTCATTCCAATGGAATCTCAACCCTCAGGGTTATGTATCATATGGATCAAAGCCTGATATTTACAACTGGTGTATGTTAATTTCCCTCCAAATACCATATTAAGGTATTAACTAAAGAGAAACTTCCAAGAACAACCGTTCATGTTACAGTTAAAGTGCGCATTTCAGTAAGAGCATGACTGTTAAATTATATCTATATAGTTCTCATTTGGGTAACATTAGAAACTATGGAGAAAACATAAACTAGCATAAGTATTTGATTCATGAAATTACACTACCTTGCCCAGCTATAAACGTAGGTTATTTCTATGTATATACCTATATATGATTGTGGTAAGGAGCATATGTCCATCGTCTTTTACAAATGAGTATCGATATATAAGTTTAAAACTATAGATAAGAAAAAGTACATTTGTAAGGAAATATTGTGTGGTACTCCTTCATTAGATATGAAGTGGAATATTTTTAGTTTTGTTTAAAAGTAGAATCCAGGTTGGAGTAGTTTTCCCTATAGACTCGAGGAATTAACCAAATCACAGTCCTCTCAAGGATAGACAAATCTCTAGCCTGTTGAGACGACTATTGTGGCATGTACCGAGTTAATGTACTAAGTATGACCTCGCAAGAAGGATATCAACTTGTTATTAGTGATTATAGGTTAAGATGATTAAGTAAGAAGTATCAATTCACCTATCAATTTTTTTTTTTATTTATGTAAATTTTCGGCTACATTACAAAGAAATTGTTACATTAAGTGTTTTACTAATAGTGCACAGTGAATCGTGCAACATGTGCACTCCATGGTAAGTCATGAGTGTTCAATGACATAGTTTTATAGTGAGCAATATTTGAGATGAAACTGTGCAGAATGGTATGCATTCTTCATATCAATGATCTGGTACCAAAGAAGGTTGATCAAGAGCAGTTTGATCACAAATTTGTCAGAGAAGCATTTTTGTTGTTAAGTAAAATATGGCTTCTACTTCAAATATGAAACCTCCCACTTTTATAGGAAATAATTATGACTTGTGGTCCTTCACCATGAAGGCATTGTCTAAGGTCAAGATGTATGGGAGATAGTCGAGAATGGATATATAGAACCAATAGATCAGACATCATACAATGCACTCACATAAGCTGAGAAGGATGTATTGAAATATCAAATGAAGAAGGATTGAAAGGCAATGTTTTACATACATCAAGCCATGCATGAGAGCATACCCACATTATTTTCATCATAAAAGAAAGACAATGAAGCACGAGAGATATTACAAACCTCTTATCAAGGTATGGATAAAGTCAAGACTTCTAAACTACAAATTATTAGAAGAGATTTTGAAACTCTGTCAATGAAAGATACAAATACAGTAGATTCATTTTATACCCATGTTATTGGCCTGATAAATCAGATTAAGTCTCATGGTGAAACCATAGAAGGCATAAAAGTTGTTGAGAAAGTACTTAGGATTCTTCCTCCTAAATTTTATACCTTAGCCATCACACTGAAAGAGAGCAAAGACTTGAGTCAGTTTAGTCTAGATGAACTGCAAGCTTCCCTTATTAATCATGAACACGGATTGAATAGGTCAAGTATGTCATTAGAGAATGAATTTTCCATATAGTCATCTATAATTCGTGGAAGAGGAAGGGGGAGCGATAACCCTAGAGGCAGAGGAAGAATTCATGTCAGAGGTGGACACAATAGCATTCCTGGAAACATTGGTGGAAGAGGTCAAAACCCAAATACCAGTCAACCAAGTGGTTAGAGAACAGATAAATCAAAGATGCAGTTCCATTACTATAAAATGTATGGGCATTATGCATATGAATGCAGGGAGAGATAGAATAATCAAAACAATCAATGTGAAGATAAATCAAACAGTGAAAATAACCAAACTAACCCTATGTTTATGGCATGTGCTAAATAAATTCCCATAGTCTCACTCATTGAATGCAATATTGCTCAAGAAAGTCTGTGTGACATATGGTATTTATATTTAGGATGCAGTAATCACATGAAAGGAAACATATAATTTTTTCCTAGTTTGAATGAATCAATCCCAACCAAGGATACACTTGGAACATATATCCAATTTGTTGTTTTAGGAAAAGGAAGTATAAACTTTTTAACTAAGATAGGAGAAAATATAGTTATTCCTGATGTATATTATGTTTCTGGTCTGAAGCATAATTTGATGAGCACAAGACAATTGTTACAGAAAGGATGTCAAATCTACATGGAAGATAATCATTGTGTGATTATGGATAAATTCCCAAGCAATCAAGTTATTGTGAGAATCCAGATGACAAGTAACAAAATGTTCCCATTGACATTTAATCCATCTGAAAAGAAAAATACAGTGTTAGTTATTGGTAAAAAAAAATATGCACAGTTAGAAACTACATTTACAACAAAAACTGCACATAGTTCTAAAGAAAATAGTACACGCAGTATCAAGAAAGGAGAAAATGATGCACAAATGAAGGAATCATTTCAATCTGATGTACAAGATGATTCATGGCTATGGCATTTCATATTTGGACATTTGAACTTTATAGTTATGAAGATGCTACACAAAAAGGATATGGTAAAATCTTTGTCATTAATTGAAAAAATAGAAAGAATATGTGAAGGTCGTATTTAAGGAAAACAACATAGAGAATCATTTCTAGTTGGGAAGTATTAAAAAGAAAAATATCCACTGGAAATAATACATTCAGACATTTCTAGACCAAAGAAAACTCCATCTATAGGAGGCAATACTTATTTTCTGACATTTATTGATGATTTCTTAAGAAAGACATGGATTCATTTCTTAAATCATAAATATGATGTAATGGGTTGTTTTCACCAGTTTAAATCACTTGTGGAGAAACAGAGTGGTTACTACATCAAGTGTCTAAGAACTGACAGAGGAGGATAATACATTTCAAGAGAATTTCATGCAATAAATTTGTCAAATGAGTATTGGGATGATGCAGTAGCAACTACAGTATAAAACATGAATATATGTCCGACAAAGATTCCGAAGAACAAAGTTCTTCACAAATCATGGACAAGATTAAAGCATAATGCGGCACACTTAATTTTTTTTGGTTGTGTGGCATATGCACATATTCCAGATGAGTTGAGAAAGAAGTTGGACAATAAAGGACATAAATGTATATTTGTTGGGTATTCCGAAGACATAGAATCATACAAGTTGTATGATCCTATTTCAAGAAAAACCATAATCAACTACGATGTTCATTTCGTGGAGAATGAAGCATGGGATGGAAGCACATAAAACATAGTCAAAATTATTGATGAAATGGAGCATGATGACACAGAAGATGAAGTGGTCCTAGTAAAAACCACAGAACAATGTGTAGTTCCTTCTACAACTGCGACACAAATCACAACACAAAATTACTCCAGTAAGAACAACATGTGCACATTCTACAACTAGAACGCAACAAACATCAGCAAGTACTCCGAGTAGTTCTACATGCCCAGATCCATCTTTAAATAAAATTTATTACCAAGAAAGACAAGAAGTTTGTGCGACATCTATAACGAAGACACAACTAATTCATTTTCAATTTCTTCTTTGTTTTCACAAATGGATGATCCATTAACTTTTGAACAAGAAGTCAAAGATGATGTATGGGATCAAGCCATGGATGATGAAATTAAATGCATAGAAAACAATCAAACATGGAAGTTGGTAGATGTAACTGAAGACAAGGATGTGATAAGTGTCAAATGGATTTATAAAACCAATCAAGATGCATAAGGAAATGTGGAGAAGCACAAGTCAAGGTTAGTTGCAAGAGGTTTTACACAACAAACTCGAATTGATTTCAATGACAAATTTTCTCCAGTTGCATGCATGGACATAGTTAGAGATGTGTTAAACATTGCATGCTAGTTTATCAAATGGATGTAAAGTCAACATTTTTGAATGGACACTTAGTAGAAGAAGTATATGTGGAACAACCACAGGGCTATGAGTTTCTAGGATAACAAGACAAAGTGTACAGATTGAAGAAAGAAATGTATGGTTTAAAGAAAGCTCCCAGAGCTTGGTACAGTCAGATAGATTCCTAACTCACACAAAATGGATTTTAGAGAAGTGAAAATGAGCCAACACTGTACATCAAAGAAAATAAACAAGCTAATATGTTAATTGTTTGCTTATATGTATATGATTTGATTTTTACAAGTGATTTTGGCATAGAAGAATTGAAGTCAATCATGAAGGATGAATTTGAAATGACTGATTTGGGGTTTATGAGATATTTTTTGGGAATAGAAGTTCACCAGTCCAAAACCGATATATTTATATAAAAATATAAGTATGCACATGAAATATTGAAAACATTCAATATGAAAAATTCCTATGTAGCCCCAACACCTGTCATAACAAGATTGAAGTTAAGAAAGGAAGATAAAGGGTCCAAGGTGAATCCCACACTGTTTAAAATATTGGTAGGAAGTCTTATGTATCTAACAGTGACAAGACCTGATATTATGTATGGAGTGAGCTTGATTTCAAGGTTCATGGAAACCCCAAAAGAATCACATTGGAAGGCACGAAAGATAATTTTGAGATATGTGAATGGAAAAAAATATGTTGGCATTAAGTACTCCACTTCAGAAGATTTCAGACTCATTATATACATTGATAGTGATTGTGGAGGCAACATAGATGACAGGAAAAGTACCTCTGGGTACACCTTTCATTTTGGAACATGTATGGTATCATAAACATCAACGAAGAAACCCATAATGAATATTTCTTCAACAGAAGTAGAGTACGTCACATCTACAAGTGCAGCTTAACGAGCTGTTTGATGAGAAGGATGTTAAAAGATTTGTTGCAGAAAAAACAAGAACCAACAACAGTATTTTGTGACAATAATTTAGCAATCATGTTATCAAGGAATCATGTGTTTCACCATAAAACTAAGCATATTGATACAATTTATAATTTTATCAGAGAATTTGTGAATAACAAAGATATATGTTTAGAGTTTTGCACGTCAAAAGAACAAATCATAGATATTTTCGCAAAAGATTTAGCAAGAGATGGATTTCAGAATCTACGTAGTAGTATGGGAGTATGCGAAGTAGCAGAGGAGTGATAGTAAAATGTAAATTAAATTTTTGATGTAATTTTTGTAATCCCACCTACTTATAACTAAGGGGGACTGTTGGAAATAGTAATTACAAGTCGATGAGCTCACGTCTCTGCGGATTGTTAATTAGTCGATTTTTTCAGATAGTCATTTTTTCAACAACTAGATTTGTCTATCAATCATTCTATCTGTCAGACTGTAACTACAGTTTATCAGTTTATATTTGCTTCTACAAAATATTAGTCTATGTCAGTTAGCAAGTAGGGGAGTTAATTAATTTATCTGTTCTTTATCTTTCTACATTTCAGTTAAGTAGTTGAAAGTCAGTCAAATTAATGGTTGTCTTTAATGTTAAAGTCAGTTAGCTTATGTAAGAAGTCTCAGTCACGGTAAATATATATTCAAATATGAAAGTAGTCGATGAAACATGCATAGAGGTAGAAAGAAGAGAGTTGTGAAGGATAATCAACAACAACTGAGGAGTCAAACAAGTTTGAGTATAATCTCCGTGTCTAAGAAAATTTGTTCGAGCCAAATATTATCACAGTGTTGTACTCTGTAACCATGAACAACGTGTTGAAGTTAATATATATCAAGTAGTTTATTTTTTCATAATTTCATGTGTACTTCTAATCTTCTAAGTTTATAAATTTGTAACATCCTACTCTTGCACGCACCTTATGTGACTTATTCTTTGAGGACACTTACGTGAAAGTGATCTAGTTCACTATATGATTGACTATTTCACTTAGGGATTATGATGATGTTGTGGATATGGTGATATGTTATTTCATTATATATTTGTATTGATAGGTTCTATTGATTGGTTTCTCCTAAGTATGCAGGACTCTAGATAGATTGAGGATGTCAATGGTATCGGTGGACCTCCTTGGACTCTGGATCGAGTCAAGGAATGGATTGTTTATGGTTTGATTATTTTTGTTATTGCATTTGTGACATATGACTGGTATATTATGATATTGTTTATAGATTGCTGACATGTTTCATTGGTGGATGCAGGCTGACGATAGCTTGCTAATTAGACTTACATTTGGAGTAAAGGGGTCATGCATGACAACCAAAGATATTGAGGGAGAGGTGTGGCAGAAGTCCTACAAAAACCTACTAGCACTCCCACCATGGATCGAACTGTAGGTTAATGATTACCTAGTTCAAGAGATCCACGAAGTCGTGAGGGGAAACTGAGACAGTCACTCAGGAATATTCTAAGGGGCATTCAATAAGGCATGGTGCTTATTCCTTAGAGGCTCTTAGTCTCCTACAAGGTTGCTTGATGGATTTTTGACTCCAAGGGTTAGACGTCTACCAAAATCATTCAAAAGGTGATTGGCACCCTTGGAGCATGTAATGCATCTTGAAGGGAATGTCACGCAAATGAAACATGAATAAAGGCGAGTGACACCCTTGGAGCACATAGTGCATCTTGAAGGGCACATCGAGATGTTTAAACATAGGTGGGTCAATGAACCTAGGTTCCTAGAAAACAATATCTTACCTTGACTTAGTCAGCCTTAAAATATTTATGTATGAGTAAAGTTTATAAATATAACCTTCCCTTAAAAATTTGCTAAGCCTAGTTGAATTTAAATTTTAGGTCTAAGTAGGACATGAGGAAATTTTTTTAATTAAGTAATTAATAAAGGGTGGATGAAGAAAAATGGGGGGTTAAAAAAAATAAAAAATTAAATTTATAATTTAAAGGAGGATTAAATTATTTTAAAATATTGATTGTTGTTTATGAGAAAAACTTGCTAAATTCAAACTTAGACAAAAGAAGGGGAAATTAATTGCAAAAGGAATGTGGAACATAGAATGAATCTAGTATAGAGAACCTTCCGAAAATAAACTCAACTAATATTTAAGAAAGGCATCAGTCATTAAGGGAATGTGAGGGAATAAAGGGACATCGATGAGCATTTTTAGGAACACTTTTAGGTGGGTGAGGGAAATTTGCAAATTAATTTAATTAATTAAATGATTTTCTGGTGCAACTAAGGGATCGGGTGACAAGTGTACGTGGGAGAATATTACTATTAACGATTTAATAAAAATAATTTAATGTGCATTTTGTCAACTAGTCACTAAGAGAAATATATAAAACAAATGGCAATGCAGGGGTATGGATTACGACTCATATGCGTAAGTTTATGCTGTCAGATTTTTTTGGACTGATTTTTCTTGTGGTAGCTTAGATACCCATCTCGAAAAGAGAGTGGTAGCTCTACCCTCTCAGGTGAGATGCAGACTAGATTATTCTATGGTTTGTGTGTGTGGCCGCTTTGTGGCTCTAGAGGCTCAGGGAGAAGAAGACTACCCCTAGTGTTGGCTGGGAGGTATCGATGAGGTCTCAGTGACTAGCAAACAAAATATAGGAGGAACGCCAGCTATCAGTGAAAGCCAACAAGAAATTTCATCGGTTAAGGTACTCATGTTAAATTTGCACTGTTTTTGTTTAATTTATGTTTATGGAATTAATTATTGTAGTAGCTGTAATGGTTTTCTTTAATCCCTTCTCAACGATTTAGTTTTACCTCTGCTAAGCTATTAATTTTTATGCTCAATTTTTTTGTTTTTTCTCGGCGTTTCCACTCCCAGGCATTTTACTTTAACTCAGATTTGTAATCTCTTCCTTCGTCTCAATCTTCCTGAGTGAATAGAGTCTTCACGATTTACATGAGGTCTATTTGTAACGTCCATGTCTCCCCTAGGTTGTAATTATTCATAAAATAGGATTACCATGCTAAGGCATGTGAACAGTGTAAATGTATTATTGTTTGAGTTGCCAACAACTAACTATGGGGTTGAAGCCTTGAAAGTACTCACCATGATATCAATAGAGGAAAGAATGTGAAAACTATAAGAGAGGGCTCATTATATCAAATAAACCCAAATTTCCCTTGATGGGGGTAATAAATCTCTTTCGAATCCCAAGGAGAGAAATCAGTTAATGAAGAAAGGACCAGTGGTTGAATTATCAACCACTCCCATGAATGGAAGAATGGTATGACTGCAAAATGTCAGCCTGAATTACCACTGGGTATGACAAACCAAGCTGACCCGAGTTCCCTTCTGACAGAAGGAACAGGATGGGTCGAGAACCATCATGGGGAAAAGATATACGAAAATTCGTAAGGAGAATGCAGGAGCTCTCCAATAGATGAGAAACAGAAGGCCGTGAGCTTGATGTCGAGTGATCATCTGATAAAACTCACCTAGGGCCATAACATAGATGGAAAATCTCTGAAAGTTTGCAAAGAATAGAACCCAAGCGAAAGTTGAAACAAAGAAAGAATCCTTGAGAACTATGAGAGTTCCCTGGTGATATCATGGCTTGGCACGGGGGTGTCCTAAGTGATAAGAATGAATTCCTCTGAGCTTATGGTTAGGTGGAAGGACAAACACCCACAGCTAGTTAGTTGTCTACCACCCTTAATATATAAGTAATCACATATCTTGTGTATTTAAATGGTACTTTGAATTAAAGTTGGATATCCTATGAATTTTGCAGGGATGGATATGTTTTCTTAATGATTTATATTGTACCCTTTTTGTGTCTTCTTTATTATGTAATTAGGCAAGTAGGACATTGTATGAATTGGATGTGTTTTTTTTTTATACTCGTAAATGCTTGTGTCCTGTGGTGGCTTAAGCCAGAGCCACTAACTTCGAGTTCGTCGACTGTGGACATAGTTTCATGTATGCATGTCGAAACTCCTAGTTGTTCTGAGTTCCTTGGAGGACAGATCTTGTTAAGATCAAGAGAGGTAGTGGAGATATGCATAGGATCTCTGCGAGGCAAGTAGAGACTGAGAACCACTTAAGTTCTAGACTTGATAAAGGAGCACAAGAGTTGTGCGGAAGACCCCTCTAAGTGTTAAGTTCAGGAGAAAGAGTGAAACACTCTTACATCCTTCATAACTGACAAAGCTCGGGAAGAATAGAAAGATTAAAGTATTGAAAGGGAATATCCTTTCGTTTGGAGGATGAATGGACGAGACCTTTTGGGAGGATCCAAGGTCTGTCCCGATCGCTAGATTGGAAGAAGGAGCACAGGTGTTAATGCCTAACTCCTTCAGTCTTCGCAAGATCGATGAATGTTGGTAATTATCATGAAGGGGAAGGATCCTCTAAAACCTGAAGTCACAATGTGATCTAGACCATAGATCCAAGGATATATCGGGACCCACCTTGATTGTTGGATCTGTGAGTGTGGAGTTCGTGTGACGGGAGAATTGCGTGTTGGTGAGATTAAAATTCTGAAACTTGGAGTTGTGATGTGATCTGAACCATTGGATAGAGGAAGGTCATGGACCATTGATCTGACACAATCACATTAATGAAAGGAGTACATGGGAATTCTAAATTCCCTAAGGACCAAGCTCAGAAGAGACTAGTGCTTTTCAGAAGCACAAATGAGGTCCAAGAGGCAAACTTGTTTCAAGTTCATAAGCTCAGAAGGAAAGAGGAAGTCAAGACCCATACATTAGGGCTTGAAGGAAGTAAATTGAAGGTCAAGACCTTTGAAACATATGAAATATTCCAAGTTAGGGAAGAAAGATAAATATCAGGAGGAGGAGCAACAGTGACCATTAGATCGAGAACAGTGAAATATCTAGACCACTGGGATCCACGTCCAGACAATTAGAAGAGCACGTAGGAGAATATCAAATCTGGGCCGTCAGATCTGAGCACTAGGACCAACAACGTTGCATCCCAACAAAATTGCATGAGGCCTAACCCTTTGAAAGTGCACAGGAGAGTGGACTTGCAAAGTTCCGAAGTTTCTAAGTCAATCAAAACCGTCCAATGTTAGGGTTGATATGTGGCATAAGATCCACAACTTTGGAGGTTTTTGGACAAGGAGGAGGAAAAAAAACCAAAGTAAATCCTGGTCATTGATCACCATGGGGATATGTGTCAGGAGATCATGTATTTCATTTAAAATCACTCTAGAGAAATGGGTGCATAAGATTTGAAACTCCAGATGCCTAAAGAGCCAGAGAGACGAAACGTTGAAGTACCAAAGAGTCGAAGTGTTGAAGGGCCGAAGCACCAAAGCACCAAAGGGCCAAAGAGACGAAGGTATCTGAACCGTTATATAGAAAGAGACACATGGCGATAGATCGCAAGCTTCGGGTAAATTGCATTGGAGTTTCAGTTGAGAATTGAGATTCCTAAACCCCAAAGACTCGAACTGAATATGGACCGCCACATCGAGAGGGATGCATGGAGACACATCATGGACTCCAAAGAAATTTGTTTGATAGTTTTCAGTTGAGATTTGAGACTCTCGAAGTTTAGAGGGATGGAGAAGCCAAAGTAAATCTCAACTATCCGATCATCTGAAGTAGATCTCAGTCGTCATATCGTCCAAGGTAAATCTCAAGCGTCATATCATCCAAGGTGAATCTAGACTGCCACATCCAGAGAGACGTGTGGCAATGGATCATGGACTCCGGAGAAATCTGTTCAAGAGTTTTGAGTTGAGATTTGAGACTCCTGAAGTTCGGAGAGACGGAGAAGCCAAAGTAAATCTCAATCATCCAATCATTTGGATTAGATCTCAGTCGTCAGATATTCTGAAGTAAATCTCAAACATTGGATCGTCTGAGGTGAATCTGGAGTGTCTGATCTAGAAGAGACGTGGCGTAGATCAGTGGATTCTAGCTAAAGTCCCGAAGTAATTAATAGTCATCAGATCAAGGGGATAGGTCACATAAATATGTAGATTTTGTTTAAAGACCCGAAGCAAGCCTCAACTGTTCGATTCAAGTGGACACACAGAAGGAATCCACTTACTTAGAGGGGAAGTGAAGTTTGATATTTGAGATCTCAGAAGTCCGGAGACCCGAAGGAAATATCGACTATTGATCGAGAAAATGGGTCACGAAACTGTTGATCTAGTTGAAAGGTCAAACCCCTGAAGAAGAGGCAGAGTCGTTGATTGATAAGGACATGTGTCTGAAAATCGTCGACTCCGAAAGATTGACGTACGAAAGAAAGGAAATTTTTAGACTTGAGAATTTCGAAGTCAGAAATTCTGAAAAAAATCACAGTTATTGATTTTCAAGAGGTCAGATCTGATCCGAATATTTGAAAGAAATAGATCTAAGCTTTCATTTCAGAGGCACCATCAATATCATGAGATCGACAGTCCCATAGCTTTGCGGGGATCAAAGATGCACAAACTTTAAAAATTTGAGGGCGGTCTGCAATTCAAACCATGGTTTTGAAGAAAGGATATGTGGAGGCTCGAGGAGAATTACAGGACGAAAGGTAGTTTGGTTTCAAAACACCTTTGGCCTTGCCTGCAATTGTGTGTTTTTATGAGGTTATCTCCCAAGGTCACCTTAAGGAGGGGCTTATCCGAAAAGGGGCTAGCGCCCAAACTCAGATTTTTCCCAAGCACGAAGGGAAGGTCCCGGGTACCATTAGACCTGCACCCGGAAGTCGAAAGGGTCCGCATTTAATTACAAAGAGAGACCATCAGGGTCTTAGAGATTCATTCGCTTCATAATCAGATATCCTTGACTGGGAGGTCAGACTGGTTCCCCGACTTCCCAAATTAGAAACCATGGATAGAGAATATGTCCTTTAAGAAAAGAGAAAATTTTTATGCCCCATCATGGGTGTGTTACAAATTGTTATCAGCGCATGGTTACAACACTTGGCCTACTTGGGCTCATGTACGAGTCATGTAAGAATGTATTGTTATCTGCATTTACTACTTGAGGAGAAGGACTACAGATTGAACCTGTGATTTTGGGAATTCTTATTGAATTTCAACAGAAGAATTTCTTTAGCCCTTTGTCAAAGTGATAACTACTCTTACCGGAGTAGGAATATGATAATTAACATTTATAATAAGAATTGAATGTGGATAGTTGAAGGTGGTAGGGTTCTATAAAGAGCAGTTAAAGCCCGAAGGACAAATGACCTAGTTTTCGTAACACTGCTTCTAAGCATGGGAAGTTGTAACTTCATGCACTGATGATGGTAGATTATATAATGGTTAATATCCTTGTGGGCTTAAAGGAATCCGATAGGATGAGCTAGGATCCTTGGAAGTTATATTTACTACTGTTAGAAAAACAGGACCGTGGAGCAATAAAATAAAACAAATGCAGAAACAAAACACAGAAGACACACAATACAAGAGAGACACAAATTTACGTGGTTCACCCAGTGTGGGCTACGTCCACCAGAGAAATTGTGGTTCACCCAAAGGTGGGGCTACGTCCCGAGAAATTGCCGTCCTTCCTTTATTATTATCCAAATAAATGAAGGGATACAACCTGCTTAAAACTCCATCAGAATCCTCTCTTCTTTCTTCACAGCCTCCTCTCTCGTAATACAATATTCACCATCATCCATAGCCACAACAGATTCCCTCATAAAAGAGGGTTGCCTTCTAGGAAAAACCCTAACATAATCTCTACCATTAGATCTCATGACCTTATAATGAACGGTCCTACAAATGAAATTACAATATACTTTTACAAGGCATGATGGGGCTTCAGCCTCTGAAACTCCCATTGTTAGGGGCCTTAATGGCTCCTCTCGTAATTTCTAGCCTGGCAGGATAGGGCTCCCTTCTGGACCTTCGTGAGGGGTACTCTCCACTGCACTTCCCCACGTGAAGACTGCATATACTGGGTGTAAATACTTCATGGGTATAACATGGCTAAAAAGTAAGTGACCTTGAATCAGAAGATAATTAGGTTTCCACAACTAACAATTCTATACTTAGATCGATTCTCAACAACCTGCACCTGGTCAAGTATAAGGCCGACTCAACCTTGGGACTGGAAAATTTCTCATCTTCATCTTTCTTCCTGGAGATTCTCAGCCCCAAACCCCAGCAAGAACTCGCTTTCTCTCTGGTTACTCTTTGTTAACATGTCTGCAGGATTCTGGCTAGTGTGTATCTTTTCTGTCTTCAATTGTCCATCTTCCATGATCGCTTGAATTGGTACCTCAACCTGTGATGTTTAGTATTCGAATGGAAGGCTGAGTTATTTGCAAGGTGAATGGCACTGACTGTCACAGTGGCCAATTGTTGTTCTCCTTGCTTCTTTCCCCAATTCTCATCCATAAATTTTTGTAACCAAATCATTTCTTTACTAGTCTCGGTAGAAATACTGCTAAGCTGAAAGTACAACTTGTGCTTTTGAAATTCAACTTATCAAGTATTCCACCTGTAGTAAAAATATACCATGTGGTGTTCCTCCTGTTGTCTTTATCACCGCCATATCTGAATCAACATATCCTCAGAAAAGGTTCTAACTCTGGAAACATAACAGTACGTGCAGGCACCTCCTCAAATAATTCCAGAACTAATTTTACTGCGTCCCAATGTTCTTTAATCTGATTTTTCATATACCTGCTCACAACTCCCATGCAATATCTGGTCTTGTGCAAACTACTGCATACATCAAGCTCCCAACCCGCTGATGAATATGGGACACCGGACATGTATTCTATCTCCTCTCCTGTCTTGGGACACATTTCCTTGAAGTTAATTTTGAATGGCCACACAAAGGTGTACCAACTGGTCTTGCATCTCTGCACCCCAAAGTCCTCTTCACCTTTTGTGTACCTTCACCTCGTGACACGTCAGTTTCATGCATTTTCCTATCTCTTGTTATTCTCATACCAAGGATTTCTTTGGCAAGACCCAAATCCTTCATCGCAATGAATCACACTCTTTCTCTTGAGCACATTTATATCTTGCATATTAGACCCTGCAACAAGTATGTCATCTACATACAATAATAGCAAGATAATAAAGCTTCCATTTTCTAGGTTTTTAAAATAAAAACAGTGATAAAAATGACATCTAATATAACCTCGTTCTGTCATAAACCCACAAACTTCAAATACCAATCGCCTTGGTTTCTGTTTTTAGGCCATACAAGCTCTTTCTTCAACCTGCATGCCCAAATTCTCCTCCTTTGACCTCATACCCTTTGTGGCTGCTGCATATAAAATCTCTTCCTCCAAATCCCCATGGAGAAAAGATGTTTTGGAGCATCTAATTGTTCAAGATGCAAATCTTCCATTGCCAAAAGACTTAAAATAGTTGTAATTGAAGTCATTTTAACAACAGAGAAAATATTTTCATCAAAATCTATGTTCCTTTTGTGCAAAACCCCTTTACAATAAGTTTAGCCTTATACCGCTTTTCTCCCTGAATTCTTCCTTCAACTTGTAAACTCCATTTATTATGCACGCTCTTTTTCCCTGTGCACTGAACCAAGTCCCACTGTTATTTTCCAGGAATCATCTCCTTTTTCATGCTCTTTCTCCTATAATTTCTTTTTGTGTTCACCTGTATTGCTCTCTTCATAACATTCTAGTTCACCAGAATCAATCAATAATAAATAACATAATGAAGGAGAGTATTGTTCAGGGTATACTTAACTGTAGATCTTCTAACAACACTATGTGTGTTTGAGGTACCCTCGCTTCTCCCCGGCCGTTGTATCTTTTGATTTTCAGGTTCCTTTGGAATTTCCTTTTCAATGATCCTTTACCAAGCACTGTGTATTCTTGTTTTTCTCGCTTCTTTTTCTTTCTCCTCGCAGAATCATCTTTTGTACATGACCTTCTCATTGAATATGACATTCTACTCCTAATGATTTTATTATTTTCATAATCCCATAAGCGAGCACCAAAATCATTAACACCATAAAATCTAAGTGTACCTTTATTGGATACAATAAAGGTACAATTCTTGGATTTGCCTCAAGCTTTGTTCTATTTTTCTTCATCAATATGGACAAATGCTTCACAAACTAAAGTTTTCAAAAGAATAGTTGTTCTTTTTCCTCGCCCATTCTCTCTAGAATTCTACCATCCAACAATTGAAGGTCTCATAATATTAAGTAAATAGCAAGATCTTACAACATCATCCTCAAATCAGAAGTGGAGTGCAAAAACCAGCATACAATCTCTCATACCTTGCACGCCTCCATGATTGTCCTGCTTCATCCTTTCTCATTAACGCTTTTCAGGGTGTTCGTGGAACTGTTTCTCTAGCTAAAATCCCATGGTATGAACGTAATCATCAAACTCCTTGATGCGTATTCACCTCCATTATCCGATCTAAGACACTTCAAACTTTTTCTGTATCATTCTCAACTAAATCTTTCCATTTCTTAAAGGTATCAAAAATATCATATTTTTTTCAATGTAATAAACCTAAGTTTTTCTAGTTGTATCATCAATAAAAGTAAATAGAATAATGAGACACCAAGAGATGATACCTGAAATGGTCCCCATACATCTGTGAGTGCACACCCTAACTTTCTATTCTTCTTTTCTTTTCCACTGGTGAAATCGACTTTTGTTTTCCATAAACACAATGTCATTTAAGTCCAAATCAATTTTTTAAGATCTGGCAACAAATTTCTTTTTGTGAATTATTTGTATACTTCTCACTCATGTGTCCCAGCCTATGATGCCATAGTGTCAGATCTCACTCCTATAGAAGCAAGATATAGAAGAGTCGTAGATACTTCAACAAGACAGATACAATGTACCTACCTTCTCTCCTTTCTCTACTATCACCAATGATCCCTTGGATGACCCTCTCCACATCCATTCATAACATGGATATACAACCTCACTTCACAACCGCCTGCTGGAAATCAGATTTTGCTTAAATCTGTACTTTTACCTCTTCAACAACCATTGGTTTCCATTTCGCTGCTTTATTTTTACCTTCCCATTCCAAAAAATTCCTTTGCACATGACATCACCCAAAATGGTGAACCCATCCAAAATCACCCTTGAACATAATCTAGAATGTTTCCTATGGGGTGTGGTATGAAAATGAAGCTCCTGAATCTACTACCCAAGACTCGTAGAAGATATCTACGAATAATCAGCATCTTAAAACACATCAAATTGCTACATTTGCTTCCTGATTTCTCCTATTGTCCATCTCTTTGTTTCTTTTGAACTCTACAGTCTTTCTTCAGATTCCTTTTCTTCCCACACCTAGCACTCCCCATTCCTTCCAAGTCCTGATTTCAATCCTTCCTAGAATTTCAAGTACCGAGTCCCTCCCTATCCTTTTGTCTCTCCCCCTGTTTCCATATGCTGTTCAACGATTTCCCCGTACAAAATTTCTGTGCCATTCTCACTAAGGATAACACCAACAACATCATCAAATTTTAAAGTATTTGAACCAGAGACAGAAGTACTTACAACCATGACCAGCCATTCCACCTTTCCAATGAGCACAAGATTAGAAGAGCCCTAACTCCTACTACTGTGTCCAGTTTTATAGAACTTAGCTGATTAGTAACTATATTAAAATAATTTAAATGATCTCCAACGCACTCAATCTTCCATATCTTCATATATTAAATAATCTCTTCATTAGAAATACCCTTTTGGATGCCGAGGGTTTTTCATATACACCTACAAGACGCCCATCAAAACCCTTTCTGTTGTCTTTTCTTTTTGAAATATTGAAAGACACCACTGCCGCTCAATGTATCGTCTTTAGAGTCTTTCTCGAATCTCCCATTCTTCGTCCTTCATGGTCGTTGGTTTCTTTGCTACTCCACTCAATTGTGTGGAATAGATCCTTCTCGATATAAATAGTCTTCCATCTGCAGATCATTCCATAACTGCAGTTTTGGCCAAGTAAATTTCTCAATCTAAACTTTCCATCTCTCCCACATTGTTCTAATTAACCAGAACCTCTTCTTTTCCTGAAGTTACCTTACGCCTGATACTACTATTAGAAAAACATGACCCTGGAGCAATAAAATAAACAAATGCAGTAAAACAAAACATGTAAGACACACAAGAGAGACATGATTTACGTGGTTCACTCCAAAGTGGGCTAAGCATCCAATTTATAGTGCCAGCAGGTCCTCCTCATTATTATCCAAACAAATGAAGGGATACAACCTACAGCAAAACCCGCTGTAACTTCCTCTTCTCTCACAGCAGTCTCCTCTCTCAGAATACAATATTCACCATCATCCATAGCCGCAATACATTTCCCTCATAAAAGAGGGTTGCATTCTAGGGCAAAAAACCCTAACATAATCTCTACCATTAGATCTGTGACCTTATAATGAATGGTCTAGATTTACAATGAAATTACAATATACTTTTACAAGGCAATTTTTGCTTCGGGGGCTTTGCCCCTGAACCCTCGCTAGGGGCCCGCTTGCCCCCAGACCCCCCAGCCGAGGGGGTAGGCCCCCCGGACCCTGCAAAGGGGGTACCCCCCCTCTGCACTCCCCCACGTGGATGAGTGTACATACTTCTGGGGTGTAAATACTTCATGGGGTATAAATACGGATGAAAGCAAGGACCTATGAATCAGGAAGATAATCAGGCTCCACAACCAACAACTACTCTATATTAAAATCGGAGTATATAATTCTTCATGACCAGAGAAAAGTGAGATGGGTAAAGCCCTGTGGATGTTGAGGCAAGAAGGTTTTTTTGTCAGACATTGCCTCATAAAGGGGTAAGTGACCCTGGTTGGTTATTTCCTTGAGAAAAGGCAACATCAATACAAGATATGACTTTGATATTAGTCCTGTAAGTGACTGAAATATCAAACTAAAGGACACTAATGATGAAATTAAACTATCAAGTGAACACATGAGGTAAAAAGGTGCAATATATGCACCTAGTTATACATGAATGTGTATACATGATCATAAGGATGAGGAGAAGATCCTTGGGAAAAGGATATAGAAGCTTGATATGTCCATGTGTGTGAATGACCTGGAAAAAAGTGGAAGCAATAAGCTAGCATGATGAATACTTATCTGTGTTTAATTATGCTTGAGTACATGAGTTTAATGCATTATGGAGCTTCCTAATATGAAGTGTGATAGTAATACCAATTAGGTATGAATGATATTAAACGTGCAAGTGATGCACAAGTATGATGTAAGTAAACAAAACCAGAATATGTATGGATACATAATTTGGGTACATGACAAATATGCATGTTTATATTCCTTATGGGATATTTGGTAAGCTGTTGAAGCTAACTCACAGCTGAGGCCATCACAAATAGTAATGGATATGCAATAAGGAAGTTGCATGTTGAAGGAGTTCCCTATGGAGGAACTGTGTGAAGACTCTATCAGGAAAACAAAGTCACAACCTTAATGACTGATGATTGTTGAGAATTAAGTAGTGAGCCACAAGATTATATATATATATATATATATATACCAGAATCATGGATTACATTTTGAAAAAATCATGGAATGAATAGAAGACTAATAATGAATCTTGACCATTCTAATAACCGAATGGTAACATGTAGGATGCACAGGTTCATGATTCATTATGGGCAAAAGATTTTTCTATTAAAGCATGTTAATGTATCCTAAGAGTTAGGATGAGCCTAACCCAGGGCTTCTCAGGAAAAGAGTAGAAAGGTAACAATAATAAGTAGATTGCATAAGTAAAAGGAGGAACACTTTCCTCACCCTAAGAACCCTAAATTGTTTAACAGAGATGTAGGATTAAAAGAGCAGTTGTGGAAACCGATATAGTTGGTAAAAGGAAAGTAAACCCCCTGCGTATGATTAAATGAATAAATGAGTACGTTTAACTGAATAGGCTTGGTTGAAGCCATAATTAAGAAAAGGCAATGATGCCTTAGAGATAACTTGACTGGGCTGAGAAGTCTCAGGCAATGTAAAAAGAGTTGGAAGAAGGGGAGAGTCCTCAATTCTTTCCTTGGTGAGTATTATGTTTTCTCTTGGATGAGAAAGATGGTATGCTAATGAAATTAAAAAGGTTTTGACACCATAGTGATAAGAATTGTATTGCTGAAGATAAAATCAAAATCTGTTTGTGTTGCACTTGTGGAAACATTTGAGGATAATGTGATGACATGCATAAAGATATGATAGAACATTTTGAAGATGTTTTATGAATTTGAATGTTATGATACATGCATTTGGTTTAATTATACAACTAATGTAATTGTGACTATAATGATGCATGATATGTATAGAAAGCAATTGGAGCTATAGAGGAAGACAATTGCCAATGATGGGCAACCTCAAATAAAGGATGACCAAGAGAAGGCTGTGGTTGAAAGATTGTTGGCAGGGCTGTAAAATTCCCCACAAAGCACCATTGATGAGGTAAAAATCATAAAGAGGGTGCTAGCAGCTAAGAACAGGTATAAATATATTCATGCCTATGTGGCACAAGGTATGAAGGGATTTGGTAAGAACCCCTTCTGAAATATTTTATTGTCGTAGTGTTATGCATGAACTTTTGAAAGGAAGTTGTATGCCTTGGGTACCCAAGTAAGATATGCTTCAGGAAGGATAACCTAAATGATGGATGTATGAACCTCTGGTATTAAACATTGTTTGTAACCCTTGGAAGAATTCATGAACTGATATGTCATGAATGCATTGACCAATCAACGAATTCTTAAAGCCATTCATGTGAAACTTTTGAGTTCATGTGTACTGATTTGGGATCGTGATTGACCTATAGTAGGTAGTATGGTTCTACTGTGAGAATGAAAGAAAATGAATAAGCCATATGACTAAAAGGTTGGTTAAATTCCAACACACCATGGCCAAGAATATGTCATAAAGTGTGACGAACTTGAAAACAATGCAAGAGTGCATTGGGTGTGAATGTGGCCATGAATAATTGGCACATTTGTTAAAATCCTTTGAAATGTTGAATTACATTTTGAAAGGGTTGGTATGTTGAAATAAGGCATAGGAATGGAACGGGATTCCCTTTTTATGTTTACATAGATGTGATGGATTGTTAATATGCACAATTTTGAAATTGTTTGTGATCACGTTGTAAAGGTGCAATAAAAATGTATGTGCATGGAAAAGCTAACAATTTGTTTGGTTGATTGAAGTTGAAAGTGCAGGAAGAAAAGGGGTCTTGGACATGGCAGCGTTGTAAGCCCATAAGGAAGACCAATTTCCTGCCGATCCAAACTGCTATGGGAAGGAAATTCCCATAATTATGAATCTGGTTCTTGTGCAGAACAAATACGGAAATAAAATGTGGAATTGGAAATCTGCAGGTGACAGATTTACAAGGAAATTCCGAATTTAAAATTTATGATGATGTCTCATGACTTTCTGTATACCTATGATATAGGTGAAAGGAAAATATCTACGAAGAGTGCAAACATGAGAGACTGAAATCTCGGGTTTAAGGAAGAACTGTGAAAAAGAATATAATCTCATCGCATGAAATAGATACTAATAGTTTGTTTGGTTGTGTAAAGAATGAACTACCAGGAGAAGGAGAGTAACCTTCATCCTTATCTATTACAGTACCCAGAGAAGGAGAGTAACCTTCTTCCCTCTCTATTATGGTACTAGGAGAAGGAGAGTAACATTCTTCCCTATCTATTATGGTACCAGGAGAAGGAGAGTAACCTTCACCCCTATCTATTACAGTGACAGGAGAAGGAGAGTAACCTTCATCCCTATCTATTACGGTGTCGAGATAAAGAGAGTAACCTTCATCCCTATCTATTATGGTGTCAAGAAAAGGAGAGTAACCTTCGTCCCTAACTTTAGTCGAGTCGGAAGGTTGTCAAGCTGTAAAAGCATGAAAAGTGGCTACTGTTGAGCCTTGAGAACCTCGTGGTAAGATATGATCGCCTATAATATGTTGTGTTGAGGTAACACAGGCTAGAGGGATGCCTTGGTAGAGAAATTATGAGGGAAACCTCGACTGTAAGACTCGGTAGAGTCTCTAGAATTCTTTATGTGCGAGAAAACCTTGGCAAGGCAAGATAGATCATCTGAGGGACTGTATAGCAGAGAAGGGGATGCCTGAGCCTACGCCTGAAGGGTGAGTGACCAAAAGGAAGATGAGACCTTAATATTTTTTGTAAACTATTGATTGGGATCATGCACATGATGGGTAGTTCTCGTTGTGCGAGAAAACCTTGGTAAGGAAAGATAGCTCACCTGAGGGATTGTATAGTAGAGAAGGGGATGCCTAAGCCTGGGCCTGGAGGGTGAGTGACCGCAAGGAATATTAAACCTTGATAGTTATTGTAAACTATTGATGGGGATCATGCACCCAATGGGTATGCCAAGGAAAAACAATGATCTTGGATAACAAACAACCGTGTGGATACAAATCCACAAACTGCGTAGATAATTATTGTGCAAAGATTAGAACAAAATTTCCTATAAATTTGTATACAATGTTATCACATGAGACTATGATTAATATGCTTGTTGTCCAAGAATTATTGAAATAAGGTGACGAATATTAAGGGTCTAAAACAAGACCTGACTGAGAAACAAAGATCAAGATTTTTGAAACAACTGAATGGGAAAGTCTTGACAAGTGTTTTGAGGAAGAACACCGAGGATGATGTTCCTTTAAGGGGGAGGGTATTGTAACATCCATGTATCCCCCAGCTTTTAATTAATCATAAAATAGGATTACCATGCTAAGGAATGTGGACACTATAAATGTATTATTGTTGGACTTGCCAATAATTGATTGTGGGGGTGAATCCTTGAAAGTACTAGCCATGAAATCACTAGAGGAATGAATGTGAAAACTATAAGAGAGGGCTCATTATATCAAATAACCCCAAATTTCCCTTGATGGAGGTAATAAATCTCCTTCGGATCCCAAGGAGAAAAACCAGTTAATGAAGAAAGGATCAATGGTTGAATTATCAACCACTCCCATGAATGGAAGCATGGTCTGACTATAGAATGTTAGCCCGAAGTACCACTGGGTATGACAGACCAAGCTAACCTGAGTTCCCTTCTGACAGAAGGAACATGATGGGTCGAGAACCATCCTGGGGAAAATATATAAGAAAATTGGTAAGGAGAATGCGAGAGATCTTCAGCAGATGAAGAACAGAAGGTTGTGAGCTTGATGTCGAGTGAACATATGATAAACCTTGCCTAGGGCCATAATAGAGAAGGAAAATATATGAAAGTTTGCAGAGAACAGAACCCAAGAAGAAGTTGAAATAGAGAAAGAATCCTTGAGAACTATGAGAGTTCCCTGGTGATATCATGGCTTGGCATAGGGGTGGAAACATTTCTAAGAATGAATGCCTCTAAGCCTATGGTCGGGTGGAAGGATGAACACCCACAATCAGTTAGTTGACTACTACATGTGATAGATAAGTAATCATATATCTTGTGTATTTAAGTGGTACTGTGAATTAAAGTTGGATATCCTATGAATGTTGCAGGGATGGATATATTTTCTTAATGATTTATATTGTACCCTTTTTGTGTCTCCTTGATTGTGTAATTAGGCAAGTAGGAAATTGTATGAATTGGACATGTTATTTTTTTTATGCTCGTAAATGCTTGCATATTGTGGTGGATTAAGCTAGAGCCACCAACTACGAGTTCGTCGACTGTGGGAATAGTTTCATGTATGCATGTTGAACCTCCTAGTTGTTCTAATTCCCTTGGAAGACGGAGTTTGTTAAGCTCAGGAGAGGTAGTTAAGATATGCACAGGTTCTTTGTGAGGAAAGCAGAGATCGAGAACCACTTAAGTCCTAGACATTATGAAGGAGCACAAGAGTTGTGCGGAAGACCCTTCTAAGTGTTAAGTTCAGGAGAAAGAACACAACACTCTTAAATCCTTCATAACTGATGAAGCTCAGGAAGGATAGAGAGATTCAAGTATCGAAAGGGAATATCCTTTTGTTTGGAAGACGAACGAACGAGACCTTTCAGGAGGATCCAAGGTTTGTTGCGACCGCTAGATTAGAAGAAGGAGAGAAGGAATTAATGCCTCGACTCCTTCAGTCTTCACAAGATTGATGAATGTTGGTAATCATTGTGAAGGGGACGGATCCTATGAAACATGAAGTCGTGATGTGATCTATACCGTACACCCAAGGATCTATCAGGACCCACCTTGACTGTCGGATCTGTGAGTGCGAAGTTTGCATGACGGGAGAATCACGCGTTGGTGTGATTAAACATCCGAAACCTGAAGTTGCGATGTGATATGGATCGTTGGATAGAGGAAGGTCATGGATCATTGATCCGACATGAGCACATTAACGCAATGAGTACGTGGGAATTCAAAATTCCCTAAGGATCAAGATCAGAATTGACTAGCACTTTTCAGAAGCATAGATGAGGTCCAAGAGGTGAACTTGTTTCAATTTCGTAAGATCAGGAAGGAAGCGGAAGTCGAGGCCCATACATCAGGGCTCACATGAAGTAAATAGAAGTTTGATACCTTCGAAACATCTAAAATCAGGGCTCACAATGACAGTTGGATCGAGCACTGTGAAAGATATGGATTGTTGGGATCCACATCCAGATAATTAGAATAGGGCATAGGAGGATATCAGATCTGGTCCATCAGATCTGAGCGTAAGGACCAACATCCATTGGATCCCAAGGAAAGTGCACAAGGCCTAACCCTTTGAAAGTGCACAGGAGAGTGGAATTGTGAAGTCTCGAAGTTCTGAAGTCAATCAGAACCGTCCAACGTCAGGGTGGATATGTGGCATAAGTCCCACAACTTCGAAGGTTTGTGGACAAGGAGGAGGAAAAACAACCAAAGTAAATCCTAACCATTGATTTCCAGGGGGATACGTGTCAGGAGATTGTGTATTTTGGGTAAAAGCACTCTGTATAAATGGGTGCATAAGATTTGAAACTCCCGAAGCCCAGAGAGCCAGAGCGGTGAAGCACCGAAGTGCTGAAGAGTCAAAGCACCGAACGACCGAATCAGTGAAGCACCAAAGTGTCAAAGGGCCAAAGAGTCGAAGAGCCAAAGGTATATGAACCTTTAGATCCAGAGAGACACGATGCGATAGATCACAAGCTTGGGGTAAATTGCATTGGAATTTCAATTGAGAATTGAGATTCCCGAACCCCGAAGACCCGAAGTGAATATGGACCGCTAGATCTAGAGGGATGCTTGGTGAAAGATCATGGACTCCAAACAAATCTATTCAATATTTTTCAGTTGATATTTGAGACTCCTAAAGTCCGGAGAGTTGAAGAAGCTGAAAAAAATCTCAACCGTCTGATCATCAGAAGTAGATCTCAGTCGTCAGATCGTTCGAAGTAAATCTCAAGAATCAGATCGTTTGAGCCGAATCTGGACCACCAGATCCAGAGGGACGCATGGTGACGGATTGTGGACTTCAAAGAAATATGTTCGAGAGTTTTTAGTTGAGATTTCAGACTCCCGAAGTCTGGAGAGATGGAGAAGCCGAAGCAAATTTCAACTGTCCAATCATCCAAAGTAGATCTCAGTTGTCAGATCATCCGAAGTAAATCTTAAGCATCGGATCATCCAAGTTGAATCTGGACCGTCTAATTCAAAAGATACATGGCGTAGATCGATGGATTCTGGGTAAAGTCCCGAAGTAATTCATAGCCATCATATCAAGAGGACAGGTGGCATAAATATGTAGATTTTGGGTAAAGACCCAAAGAAAGCCCCAACCATCGGATTCAAGTGGACAAGTGACATGAATCCACTTACTTTGAGGGGAATTGAAGTTTGAGATTTGAAATCTCAGAATTCCGGAGACCCAAAGGAAATCTCGACTGTTGATCGAGAAAAGCAACTGGAAGACCCTTGATCTAGTTGAAAGGTCAAACCTCTAAAGTAGAGGAAGAGCCGATGATTGATAAGGACAGGTGTCTACAAATCTTCGACTCTGGAATATTGACGTACGAAAGAAAGGAAATTTTGGGACCTTATAATGCTAAAGTCCAGAATACCGAAACAAATCAAAACCATTGATTTGTAAGAGGTTAGATCTGATCTGTAGCTTTGAAATGGATAGATATGATCCGTCAGTTTAGAGGCACCGTCAAGATCGTGAGATGGATAGCCATATAGCATTGTGAGGATCAGAGATGCGTGAACTTTAAAAATTTGAGGGAGGGCTGCAATTCAAACCATGTTTTTTAAGAAAGGACATGTGGAGGCTCGACGATAATTGCGGCCCAAAAGGTAGTTTGGTTTCAAACCGCCTTTGGTCGCGCTTGCAATTGGGTGTTTGCATGAGGTTATCGCCCATGGTCACCTCAAGGAGGGGCTTATCAGAAAATTGGCTAGCACCCAAACTTAGAGTTTTCCCAAGTGAGAAGGGAAGGTCGTGGGTACCCTTAGACCTACACCTGAAAGTCAAAAGGGTCCGCGTTTAATTATAGAGCAATACCATTAGGGACTTAGAGAGTCATTGGCTTCAGAATCAAAGATTCTTGACTGGGAGGTCGGACTGATTCCTTGACTTCCCAAATTAAAAACCATGGATGGAGAATCTGTCCTTTAAGAAAAGAGAAAAAAAATTATGCCCCATCGTGGGTGTGCTACACTATTCCTCTTCCCTTTAGGAATCTTCTCGAGAAATACCTGATATGAACCCGAGGGTGATAAGTTTCCAATAATTGGTTGTTTTTGTCACTCCTTCAAAAGGGTCAATTATAGATCATTTTACTTGAGCGATGTGCAATTAAAGGTAGAGTTGAAGTCTTATGCGCTTGAATTCGAAGTGAATGAAACCTATTTAGTCTTCGTTATGTGTGATATGTCATGCTTGCATTTAACATCCTATGTGCGGAAATTCATGGAAAAAAAACATAAGAACATAATACACATAATGGATATGACACTTCCCTTGATAACATAGTTCACCCGATGTGGGCTACCTCTTCGGGTCATTCTCCAAAGCCTGACCGATTTATTCTCCTCGTTGTAATGATATCTCTCCTTTACAAGTTGTAAGGCCAAATTCCCTTTTTGGTGATGGCAAAAAGAGATTGGAATGTGATCAGGAATGTATACAAGCTTCACAAGTTCTCATACTCATGAGGCATCGATGATGTTGACATGGACACCATTCCCACATACTCAATACATAAAAAGAGGAAGAATAAAAGATGATCCACATCAACATGGATCCATCAGATGCCTTAGATATGCTGCTCATATCCAAGCATAAATATGTAGCCCATACAAGATCCTGAAACCATGAGATTAAGAATTGCTTCATTGGCCACTTAGCATGCAAGTGCCACAATTTCTCCATCCCATGTAACTGATTGGTTTGATGTGAAAAAATAGAATAAAAGAATAGATAAAAGGAATAAGTTGATATTGCTTCCTTACTGCAGCCTCTCTATACTCCTTCAGACCTGTAACACGCATGTCATGCTGCAACATTTAATGACAAAACAACATAATGAAAATCATGCTTACATTGGCTTCTCTAGAACTTAGCTCATTGATCTAAAGATTTTTTGCAAAAACATATCTCTTCATTGGATTTGTGTTGCCGAATTACCTAAAAACAACTATCAAACTGTCTTCATCCGAGTTAGACACTTTCAGGCCCAAGAGACACCTCTGCCTCAATTACTATGCCACTTCCTCTGCAATAAATGACTCATTCTGGAGTTAATATACTGAATATTTTCTCATATCAGAAAACTAATACCACCACTGTGTTCTTGGTGTTATTTTACCTAAAAATGACTGTCTCCATGCCTTGATTCGAGTCAGACACTTTCTCGCCGAAGAGATAACCTTCCCTCGGATTGTGTATCTGGTTGTACAAGTCCATACAAGTCCATATGGGCGTGCTTAGACTCCTCTCTCATGCTCTGTGTCTCCTCCAAACTCTATCTAAGCCCCTTTTTATACAATTTTTTAGGCAGTTGTGCATTCATGAGGAAGTTGGAAGAGAGGTTAGTGGAGGATAAGTTAGGGCGTTGGTTGGCAGAGATCCCAGGGTCGAATCCCATGGGCCTCCCCTTTTAGAAAGTGGTTACAACAATGGCAAAGGAATCTACAAAATAGAGTGCTCATGTGGTAAATGCTACATTGGTGAAACAAGTCGCTCCTTCCAAGTTAGGATAAAAGAACATGGAGCTGACATCAAGAACGAACGCATTCGCACCTCCGCCCTAGCTGATCACTCCATCAAAACTAGACACCATGTTCTCCTAGAAGACACCAAAATCCTCGCTAAAGAGAATCACCTCTTCAAACTTCGTATTAGAGAAGCCATTGAAATCCGTAAGCACCCTAGTAACCTTAACAGAGATAGTGAACTAGATTTGAGCGAAAACTGGCTCCCCCTGTTACACAAAAAACAACAAGAAACTTTGGATTAGAAACCAAAAATTTTTCACCTTATAACAATTTAAACCCTAATATTAAACCCTTAACAAGCACACCTGAACCTCTTTTCTTATTAACCTAATAATTATTTTAAATAAAAAAAAAAACCCTAATATCACTAAATATACTATCTTAACCTTCAAATAAACAATATTTCAATAAACCCTAGCAATTTCTTGTAAAATAATATAAATTAAACCCTATAAAATAATTAAATTAATTAATTATAAATTAAACCTTAGAAGATGGAAATTTATTTAGAAACCTTAGTACATTAATAATTCAAATAAACAATATTAACCCTAATAAGTTCTTATAAAACAATATAATTTAAACCCTATAAAATAATTAAATTAATTAAAAATTAAACCTTAGAAAATGAATCTTATTTAGAAACCTTAGTACATTACCTTAAACAAATTAGAACCCGCTAATTTCCTTTTAACTTAAAAAACCCTAATATTAAACCCTAGACAAGCAC
>SNQJ01S0034487.1:56038-68366 GCA_010110895.2 Picea sitchensis | reverse complement strand
CCGCAATACATTTCCCTCATAAAAGAGGGTTGCCTTCTAGGGAAAAAAACCCTAACATAATCTCTACCGTTAGATCTGCGACCTTATAATGAACGGTCTAGATTTACAATGAAATTACAATATACTTTTATAAGGAAATTTTTGCTTCGGGGGACGCTGCCCCCGAACCCCCCCTGGGGGCCCGCTTACCCATAGACCCCCCAGCCGAGGGGATGGACCCCCCAGACCCCGCAGACGGGGTACCCCCCCTCTGCACTCCCTCGCGTGGAAGATACTTTTGGGGTGTAAATACTTCATGGGGTATAAACACGGCTAAAAGAAAGGACCTCTGCATCAGGAAGATAATCAGGCTCCACAACCAACACTATGGATGCTGACCTCATCTGTACCGATGCTGATGTCAGTGGTACGGATGTTGACTCATCCATGTTGACTGGGCTAGGTTGACCAAAACTTTGACCACTTATATCTTTTGATCTGTAACTTTGTTTGATGAGTCGTTTGCACCGTTAGAAATATTGCGACACGATCTTCGCGATCATGCCATTTTAATTGATTTTTTGAAACTTTGAATTTTTCCCTTTCTCTACCTGTTGAGGCCATTCTGAGCCTCCTGGGACACTTTTGAAACTTCTGTGATGTTCCCTAGATCCATCTATATCAAGCCTCCCAATTGAAAGGAATTTTGGTCCCCAAAATTCATTACATTATAAGTTTCATGTCTATTGGACTTACAATAAGAAACCCTTACCGAAACTACCTCACAAGGCCTAACAATATCAACACGTGACAGAAAAAAAAAGTGATATAAATAATTATCACTGTTACACAATACCCTTCTACGAGGTCTGAATCGCAACATGTGATTTACAAATATGGACACTCTCTACTAACTCAAGGATTTTCCACATTTGTTCAACCAGTTTTTTGAATGTGTCCTCTTTACCAAGCTTTCCTTTCTCTCGTAGTTGGTCTTCGCCTGGTGGTGGATTTTCCTGCAACACTACCTGACTGGCTGTCTCCCTAGGAGGTGTCTTTGTGGTCTTCTTGTCCTTCTTTGGATGTAAATCTGGATGTAAGGCCCAACAAGTGGCCTCATGATGCCCATCTCTGGTATAATGGCTGCAGTATCCTTTCTCCTTTAGAGGTGCATTCTCCCTACTCTTTTTTGTGTGTGGAAAGCAATCTTCCATCCTCATCCTTCTCCTGGTCGCCATGAACTTCCTTCACAATGATTTTCTCTTCCAACACTGGGACACTGCGTGGTTACTCAATCCAAAAAAAGTGCATGGTATTTGATGACACAATCTCTGTTTTATATGATTAACATGCTTATAATCAAATGGCATTTTAGAGTATCGAGATTTCTTATACCTCAGTGAGTTTCCTCTGGAGTCAAAGTGGAAAGAAGAGTTGGTATCAACTCTGTCATTGTGATGCTCATCTCTCCCTAGAGATGTCTCAAATCCTCGATCATGAGAATTTGTGCTCTTGGCCTGCACTGAATCAATTTCATCTCTTGATGAACTATTGACCTATGGAGTCTCAGTGACTGTCCTGGGGTCTTCTTCCCGAATAGTTTTGGAGTTTTCTCCAACATTCTTTGGGACATATCCTATCCTGGCATATTGAGACAAAACCAATGCCTCGATGGGATCCACAATAACTTGGCCATTGGTTCCAAGTCATCCTCCTTCCTATCCCATTTTTCTCATCAAATTTAAGCTGATGTAAGAAGCATGTTGTTCAAGGATTTCAAAAGAATCATCATCATTAATAAAGAAAGGAACTACACATGGTTTATTTACCTCCACCTCAAACTGGGACCCTTGGTCTGCTTCTTGAGATGTGTCCAGTTGTTCTCGGGGAGAAGAATCACTGGAAGATGCTTCTAGGAATCCTCCTTGGTTTATGGATGCATGTAGGTCATCTTCATTTGCTTTAAAAAGTGTGCATACATTTGCACTGTCATGCTTGCACCCATAACTGGGGAAGATGGCATGGTCACAAGATGGTCTTATCACCGTCTCATTCGTAGAGCCTTCCTCTGTCTACACCTTCATGGCTTGCAACTAATCTTGAAACCTTTGGTTCTCTTCTTCTGCAACATGCAACAGTGTCTTCGATCCAACATTCTCTTCTTGAAGCATTTGGTTGAGCTCTTGAAGCTCATCGAACCAAGATTGTTTTGGTGACCTTGCCATCCTTAGCTTCAACACCTCCAATCAGTATCAATCCTACTCTAATACCACATGATCTTAACCCGGGGTTGATAAGTTCCCAATAATTGGTTGTTTCTGTCACTCCTTCAAAAGGGTCAGTGATAGATCGTTTTACTTGAACGATGTGCAATTTAAGGTAAAGTTAGAGTCTTATGCGCTTGAATTCGAAGTGAATGAAACCTCTTTAGTCTTTCTTATGTGCGATATGTCATTCTTGCATTTAACATCCTATGTGCAGAAATTCATGGAAAAACAACATAAGAACATAATACACATAATGGATATGACACTTCCCTTGATAACGAAGTTCACCCGATGTGGGCTACCTCTCAGGGTCATGCTCCAAAGCCTGACTGTTTTATTCTCCTCGTTCTAATAATATATCTCCTTTATAAGCTGTAAGGCCAAAGTCCCTTTTCAATGACAACAACAAGAGATCAGAATGTGATTAGGAATGTATACAAGATTCACAAGTTCTCATACTTATGAGGCATCCATGATGCTGACATGGACATCATTCCCACATACTCAATACATAAAAAGAGGAAGAATAAAATATGGTCCCTGTCAAAATGGATCCATCAGATGCCTTAGATATACTGCTCAGATCCAAGCATAAATATGGATCCCATACAAGATCCCGAAACCATGAGATTTATAACTACTTCATTGGCTACTTATCATGCAAGTGCCAGAATTTCTTTGTCACATGTAACTGATTGGTTTGATGTGAAAGAAGAGAAGAAAATAATACATAGAAGAAATAATATGATCTTGTTTCCTTGATGCAACCTCTCTATGATCCCTCAGACATGTAACACGCATGCTAGGCTGCAACATTTAATGACAAAACAACATAATGAAAAGCATGCTTACATTGGCTACTCCAGAAATTAGTTTGTTGATCTGAAGCTTTGCTGCAAAAACATACCTCGTTATTGGATTCGCCTCATCGAATTACCTAAAAATGACTTTCAAATCGTCTCCATCTGATTCAGACAGTTTCAGGTCCAAGAGACACCTTTGCCTCAGTTACCATGCCACTGCCTCAGCAATAAATGAATCATTTTGGAGTTGAGAGGAAAAACATTTTCTCAGATCATAAAAATAATACCACCACTGCATTCATGGTGTCATTTTACCTAAAAATGACTATCTCCATGCCTCGATTCGAGTCACAGACTTTCAGGCCCAAGAGACACCCTTGCCTCAGTTTACGTGCCACTGCTCCTGCAATAAATGATGAGAAATATTGTAAAGCATGCAAAAATCCTTAATTGGTCGTACAATTCCATATGATTCCATATGGGCGCGCTCAGACTCATCTCTCGTGCTCTTTGTCTCCTCCGAACTCTGTCTAAGACCCTTTTTATACAATTTTTCGGGCAGTTGTGCATTGGTGAGGAAGTTTGCGGAGCGGTTAGAGGAGACTAAGTTAGGGTGTTGGTTGGTGGAGGTCCCAGGGTCGAATCCCAGGGGCCTCCCCTTTTGGAAAGTGGTTACAACAATGTTGGCGTGCCCTTCCAAATCTGGCAGGCGACCACTTAAATGGCGGAGAAATGGCAGGTGTGCCATATATGGTGGAATTGTTGAACTATTTTTGGCGTATATTTTAGTGGGTTGTTACATCTGGCGGAAATGTTCAATATAGCAGAACTGACACCATATTTTGTGGAGTTCCATTTATATATATATATATTTTTAATTATTCGGCCACTAAACCTCCTTGTGCATTTTGGAGGTGCCACGTGGTGCCCTCTTATTGGACCACGTGTCATCCATTGATTTGCCCACCTATGCGCTGACGTCATCTCCGTGTCACCTTGTGACACATGGAACCTTCTAGGTGGTTCCACATGGCATCACCTAGGGTTTCCACGTGACACTTTTTAACTCGTCCACATGGCGCCCTAAAAAGTCTAAATCCAAGTGACACGTGGAAGCCTCCGGTGTTGCCACGTGGCATGCTGACATCATGTTGGCATTATCATGACTCATGTCACCCTTTGCGTTTTCCACGTAGGCTGTATGGACGCTGATGTCATTCATACTGATGTTGACATCAGCAGTACGGATGTTGACTCATCCCTGCTGATTGGGCCAGTTTGACTAAAACTTTGACCACTTATATCTTTTGATTCGTAGCTCCGTTTGACAAGTCGTTTGTGTCGTTAGAAATATTTCGACGTTCTCTTCGCGATCATGCTATTTTAATTGAGTTTTGAGAACTTTGAAATTTTCCCTTTCTCTGCCTATTGAGACCATTCTGTGCCTCCTGGGACACTTATGAAACTTTTGCAATGTTCCTTAGATCCATCTAGATCACTACTTCAGTTCTGCGTTATTCCTGTTCGATCTGTGGGTCAATCCTACAAACGTCTGCACTTGTTTGGGTGCCTCTCCTCAGTGTTTTCCCCTTCCTAAGCTCTGCATTTTAGCAAGCTGTCATCTCCTCAAGCAAAACGAATTTGCCCTCTTTTACCGCATCATTTTTTTTACCTGTCCTTTACTCAATGAACCTTGCCTCTTACTCAACACTTAAATAAATGTGGATCCATATGAACCTTCCCTAAGATTTGAGGCGATCCTCTACGTTTGTGTGGACGAATTTAGATTTTTCGTCTTTCTCTTTCTAAGTAGATGGATCTATACTGATCCAAAGATGGATCAGATTACTGAGAGATTAATATCTTACTTCAGTGCCATCAACCAACCCGTCTCCTTAGGATCCATAGCTATCCACACTAAAGAACAGGCACAATTAGCTATCCACCTTTCACTCGTGTCCTTTGTAGGCATTTCCTTAATAACTCTCTACCCACTTAATTTCAGGCACAATTAACCGAGGGTTTTAGTGCTGGTTGGTAAAAATCTTAGCCAGGAGAATAGTTTTACCCATATCCAAATCTAGTGGACAAAAAAATTAAAAGTAATATTTCTAAGCCGCTTGATCTTTTGAATCGAAGATTTTCCTGTCTTTTTAGGACCAGTGACCTTCTACTTGTAAAATCAACTTTTTAGTGAAAAGTGCTTTTCGACTGATTTTAACTCCTACTTTAAGGACTTTGTATAAGAATTGGCTCATGCACATCTTGTGCCATGATCCTTAAGATACTCTTCCCGAGCGCCCACCATGATGAAGGGGATAAGGTGATCCACAAGGAACGCTCGTGCCTTTGTTGAATCACTTAGCTTGGGCATTAGGCCTTCAAGCATGTCTCGAGTTGTATGTTTTAGTTGCTCTCAATGGAACTGGCCTTACTATTCATAGCCTTTTTTAGAATAGATTTTTAACTGGTTTTAATTTAGTCTTGAGCCTTGTGGTGCTTATGCCCCTCGATTATTGTCCTATTAGTAAATTACCCTTAGTATAGCGCGAAGGTTAGATTGGGGATAGTAAGTGGTATTTGCTAGCCTTGACAATTTATAGATTAGTTTAGTAGGTTATTTTTGTACACCTCAAAATTGACTTAAGAATTGTTGGTTTATGGTTGAATGCTCTTAGGTAGATTATGCGCGATGAAGAACAGATGGTAATTATGATGTCTGTTCTAGCCTTGAAACCAGTTTAGGAACAAATAACTAGAGCGCTCTTGCACCTTTAATTATGTTGACCTAGAATTGGTAGTGATTGAATTACTCGTGCCATGCAAAGGATTTGAAAATTACTCTCGCGACTAATCACGATGTGGGTGCGTGCTGGGTTTAGAAATGTTTTACTCTTGCACCTCGAACTGGAAATGATTATGTTATTTGCGCATGAAATGATTTGGGCGGATAATAGATTCTCTTGCGCCATCCCAGTAAAGTTGATGTGTGAACGATTGTTTTAGATTTTAGGTTTTTGCGCAATTGGATTTTATTTTGAATAATGGATTAACAACCTTTATTTTACCCTTAAATTCATTAACAGATGATTGTTGTAGATGTTAAACTCCTTGCGCCTATAGATTTTATGCAATGAACGATGGTGTAGAAAATTGTTTAGCTTACGCCTCGACTTGCGTCATTGCTTGACTGATTTAAGTGATTAAGTTATCTTGCACCATGGAATGTTATGTTACATGTGTTGGTTCATGATGATGATGTGTCTGCCTTATGTTGTATTTGGTGATTAATGCTTGATATTGTTATGTTATTTAGGTGAAGGATCTGTTGATGAAGTTTTTATTTATTATGATATTTTATTTACCTAACACAACATTAAAAAAATATATATTTACTTGTTGTACGTCACTTGTTATCGTAATGGTGGGTCCGTTACATATGGTATTAGAGCGGGTTGAACCCTGCGACTATGGATCACCACTGCTTCCACTGAATTAAGCCCTTGAATAATACTCATCACTAATTGAAATATTATCATGTCCATTTAGTAATCACGGCTAGAGGACGCCGCAAAAATTCATGACATGGTACCAGGGTCGAAGGTTCGACGCCTCCACTAACATCCGCGCCTGAGGGGTCCAACCCCTAAGGAGAATAACAAGTATTGAGCATGATCAAATTGTCGTGCAAGATGCGTTGGATCTGACAAGGTCCTTCTAGGGAAATGTCAGAGGCCTTGACTAACCGTCTATATCGAGATGAGGCCAGGGCACCTGACGGTGAAGCTCAAGCTCGTAGCTATTGGAGTGACAAATTTCTTTGGCCGTAACATTCAACTATTTGAAAGTGGTTTACAGAGAGCCATAATGTTCGTGGAGTTGATCAACGATTTGTGGAGGCCCAATTTGGAAACGAACGGCGCTGCAGAAACAAAATCCATTACTACATGCTTGCTACTGTAACTATAACTGTAGTGTTTCATTGTTCTTCCTCGCCTATATATAGCTTTTAGTTGTACTTGGATGCCCCCTATATTAAAATTTCCAAAGAAGTTGCTGAACAAATGGAATATTTGAACCCTTTGAATACATTGTGCGAGTTGCGCTGGAGGAATGTTTGAACTCTTTGAATACATTGTGTGATGTTGTTAAGTAAGATTACCAACGCTTTCTTCGGATTAGGTAAGATTTCTTTATGTTAAATAGTATATTGAAATCAATATCTTCTGGTAGAAATACTAAGCCTTTCATCTAGTTAGTAATGACGATTTCCAGTGAAAGTATGTTCCATGTTTGCTGTAAATTTCAATCTCATATCCTCTGGGGTTCTGAAAATCAAAACAACCTCAACATGAACATAGTAGAGCTAGCAACAACGTCAACCACAACATTTACAACATGTCTTTGTGTCATCAAATTGCAATATCAATACCAACCAAAAAAAAAAGCATCTTATTCGCAAGATTATTGTTTACCTTAGCTATTTTATCACAACAAAAAGAAGAAAAAAAAACATCTTATTGTTTACTTTCATAATCAATAATTGCGATAACTACTTTAGTACTAATAACAACTGCATTTACGTAAATAAGGGCAACATTTATCCTCTCTTTTTGTCATGAAATTAAAATAGTAACACCAAGCAAAAAAACGTCTTATTAACAAGATTGTTTACCATAATAAGGAGTATCTACTTTACCACAACATAAAGAAAGCATCTTATTGTTTACTTTCATAATCAATAAAAACAATAATTTCAATAACTAATACTTTAGTACTATTAACAACTACATTTAAGTAAAATAATACAAGCAATAACTACATTTTTACTTAAATGATTAATATGACATCATTTTCTACCCTTTTAAATTAATAAATAAAAATATATCAATCACTTTATATAAATATAGATTTTTTTAGTTAAATAAATATATATATATAAATAATTAATAAACAATTAATATATTAACACATATTTACAGTATTAAGTAATTGAAAAATACTAATATACTACAATATGTAGTTAAGTATGCAATAACCACCTTACCATTAAATAATATAAAATACTGATTTGTATATGAGTGAACTTGCATTAATATATTTTTTCAAAGTATACATCAACATTATTACAGGCCAGTTATATACCAGTCATTCTATGACCAAAAGTAAAACATTAAAAATAATTAATAAATCATTAATATATAATTACTATATTAAATAATTAAAAAAAAAAATACACTACATAGTCAAGTATGCAATAACTAAATGGTAATATAAAATACTCATTTGTACATTGGCGATCAGTGAACTGGCATTAATATCCTTTGCCAAAGTATACATCAATAGTCATTCCAATCTTTGTGAGACCCAAAGTAAAACATTAAATACGAAGATTTAAAATTAATATCTTAATTATTAACCAAATGAGCCCATCATTCACTGAATTCAAGCAATCTCTATTGGATGGTTTACCCATTCCAATCTTTGTGAGACCCGAAGTAAAACATTAAATACGAGGATTTAAAATTAATATCTTATTATTAACCAAATGAGCCCATCATTCACGGAATTCAAACAATCTCTATTGGATGTTTCTATGCAAAAGAAATATTTGAAGAGTGAAATATTAAGTGATGATCCAAAATGTTTATGACAACCAAAGGAATATTTGAAAATATTTGAAAAGTGAAATATTAAGTGATGATCCAAAAATGTTTATGACAACTAAAGGGATTAATTTTTAAATGCCAAAATGATAGAGATAGTTTGATGGGCAACAATAATAAATAGGCATGGATGTGAAGTAATTGAGGCAAAATGATAACATGTTGAATATAATGGAGGCGGAGGAGTGATTCGAGTGAATGATATTTTTCTTGAATTTTATGTATTTTTCATTACATTTTAATTACTCTATTATGTAATAATTCATAAATTAGTTGTTGATTTTAATTAATAATTATAATTTTTGTTAGATTAAATTATTGAATATTAATTTCTTTTTTTTCTTTGACTTGGGATATTGAATTTGTGAATAATTTTTTTCTAATAAGTAAATTATATCGTTTGTCATAGTATTTACATTTAAGGTGAATAAGTTGGTCAAAATGAGCAATTCATAGTTATCATTTTGTTTATATGAAACTTTATTGTACATTGCCTTAAATATTTACAAATAAGTACAACTTTGTAATGCAACGATTGACATTACTAATTTTTATTTTATTGCATATATTCAATTTTGAAATATTTAGCAATGCATGTCATAACAATATTATGAATGAGCATAAAAAAATAAAATGGTGTACACTAATCCTAGATATACATGTATATTTATTAAAATCTAAATACACATAGCAGGAATTCAATATTGACACAACTCACACTTTTAAAATAAAAAATATTTGAAATTCGCACTTTCATAATAAGAAAATACATTTTTGAAAACCAATATTCACCCTTTTGGAATTAAATTTTCCACTTTAGATACACCAATAATCACATTTTTGAAATTGTAATTCACAATTTCTTAGTCATTCTTACTTATTAGTTTGAATTTAATGAAATTGAATTCTTAGTTAGAAAATATTTTAAGTTGGATATGGAGAGTCATCTTCCAACATGTAAAACATGTAAAAGAATTTTGAAAACTCTTTCACTTTCAAGCCAACAAATTAACATTCTATATTTTGATAAACAAATATACACACACTCAAATAATTAGATAAACATCATAAATGGTTAGACATAGGAATATAATGCTTTGCAAACCAAATGTATAGATGATTTTCTTAGGAGGGGTTGAAACTTGGAGTCAAACAACCCTTTTGAAGAGAAGAAAAATCACCACCATGTGAGAAAAGGTAATTTCATCATTGAATTCTCTATCCTCTAGCATATCATTTTCTCAATTTAGTTTTTATATTGTATATCTTCTTCACTGTGTATTTCTTCTTTTCTCCATTTTCTATGTGTAAACTCTCCTCTCTTCTTTGTATCCCTTTTGTATTCCTCCTTTTGTTCCCTATTCTTTATATCCCGTATTCCTCTCTAAAACATGCCACTAATAACTCCCCCACCTTCTCAAAATTCCATCTTCTATGGCCCTCTATGCATTATGCTTTGCGATTCTTCCTCCTACCATGGACTTGAATCACCTCAATCAAGATACAACAACCATGATTAAGGAGAACTAAATACGTTTGATGAATGGGATATCCACCGATTAGAATGCATAACCAAAGATCATGTGGGCTACTAGTGTGGGCCCTCAAACCTTTACTTTGGAAAACAATGAACTTGAACACATGCATATTATTGATTTCTTTTGGAAGAAAGAAATGGTTGATATTACATTGCAACATGTCCATTTTCCACTGTCTTGCATGAATGAGAAACCCTATGAAGAAATAACAACCATTTTTGGTATAAATATGGATGTTCCAAAATTGATTGGTCTCTCTCCTTTTCAACCTTAAAATGCCACAAGATGCAATAAGGATTTCTAATTGAAGTTCATCCAACAATCATACTTTTTCTTCATTGTCGAATTTTTTTCAAAATCATATAAATTATTTCTTTTTCATGACGAAACAACACACCATCAATTCTCATTCAACACCTAACCTATGCTCCTACATGACATAGGAACATAGAATTAAGAAAAGGTAATTTATAAAAAATGTTTTAACTGAAATTTACAATGGGTTGTTAGAACTGAAGGAACATCATGCATCAATGTGAATATCATTATATGGAAATGGTAACCAAAGGGAATATGAAAGGGAGGGAAAACATGAATAGATAGGAAGGGATTTGAAGCAATTGAGGCATAATGATAACATGTTGAACATAATGGAGAGAGTGAGAATGATTCAAATGAATGGGATTTTGTTTTAATAAAAAACTTTAAATGAATGAATGTAAAAGTTTCAATGAATTTTAAACATTCCAATGAATATTTAAACAAAACTTTACAATGGGTTGTAGCAACTAAAGGAACATCATGCATCAATTTGAATATCATTATATGGAAATGGTCATCAAAGGAAAGATGAAAGGGAGGGACAACAAGAATAAATCAGAAGGGATTTGAAGCAATTGATGCACAACGATCACATGTTGATCATAATGGAGAGAGTGAAGGTGATTCTAATGAATGGGACTTTGTTTGAATCAATAACTCATGTACTTTTCATTAAATTTCAATGACTCTATCATGTAATAACTCATAAATTAATGGTTTAGTTTAATTAATAATTATAATTTTCCTATGATTAAAGTATTAAATGCCAATTTCTCTCTTCTCTCCTGTACTTGGATGTGGATTTTGTGAATAATTTTTTCCTAAAAAATAAGTTATAGCATTTGTCATAATAAACAAGTCATAGTGTTTGCATTTAAGGTGAGTAAGTTGGTAAAAATGAGTGATTCACAGTTATAATTTTGTTTATATGGACCTTTATCTACATTGTCTTAAATATTTATGAATAAGTGCAATTTTGTAATGCAATGATTGTCATCACTAATTTTATTTTTGATGCATATCTTCAATTTTTATATATTTACCAATGCATGTCATAATGATATTATGAATGAGCACAAAAAAATAAAATGTTGTAGACTAATGCTAGATATACATGTATATTTATTAAAATCTAAATACACATAGTAGGAATTCCATATTCAAGCTTTCAGAATCCAAATTGACACTTTGTTAATCAAAATTCACGCTTTTAAAATAAAAAATATTTAAAATTTACATTTTCAAAATAAAAAAATTACACTTTTAAAACCAATATTCACCCTTTTGAAATCAAATTTATACATTAAAAATCAGATTTTTAAAATTGTAATTCAGAATTTCTGAGTGTTATTATTTATTAATCCAGATTTAATGAAATTGATTTTTTAACTAGAAAATATTTTAAGTTAGATATAAAGAGCCATCTTCTAAAATGTAAAAGAAATTTGAAAACTCTTTAGCTTGAAAAGTATCTTCCCGGGTTGATCCAGGTTTCTCTTTCAGATAACACTCTAAACTTGAGGCTATCTCCCCGCGTTCCTTCTCTAGCTTCATTTATAGTGGAAAATGTTAAAACGCATGCAAATCTCATCTGCTTTAAACGCTTTAAAAATAAACACTAATTTTAATGCCACATACCTCAAAATCTGTTATGTCGTCCTTCAGTCTGACCGTCAATTCTAAGAGCTCATGGATCTTGGATGGATAGAATATTTGCTGCAGAATGTCGTCCGGTAGAATTTGACCCATTAACA
>SNQJ01S0034487.1:20582-39780 GCA_010110895.2 Picea sitchensis | reverse complement strand
ATCAAATTTAACACAGACATCCCTGAGCTAGCCTGCCCATTCTTCAAGTACTCATCAAACGAAGGGACATATCCAGTCGCTATCCATTCCGCTTCTTGCAGATAAGATTCAAGGTATCGCTCCCACTGAACATGGAACAACCAAGTGAGCCCATCATTTAAGATTCAAGGTATCGCTCCCACTGAACATTTAAAATTAATATCTTATTATTAACCAAGTGAGCCCATCATTCACCGAATTCAAACAATCTCTATCGGATGTTTCTATGTAAAAGAAATATTTGAAAAGTGAAATATTAAGCGATGATCCAAAATGTTTATAACAACCAAAGGGATTAATTTTTAAATGCTGAAATGATAGAGATAGGTTGATGGAGAAGACGCCTAGGTTTTAGGAATCATTTACTTTTAAGATTAATAATTAGACACCAAGGTTTGATCCTTATCAATAAAAAAAATTTAAATATTAAGATTTTTGAGACAATAGGTAGTATATTTATAATATAATAAATAAAAAGGTAGTATATTTATAATATAATAAATATTAAGGTGCCATGAAGGTGGAAGAAAATATTGAGAGAAAAACACAGCTGAGAGGTGAGGTAAGAGGTTCCAAAGGATGAGGTAAAACAAGGGTTGTTAAAGGAAAGGAAAAGGAAGAAGAATTTACTAGTGGTCAAGGTGGGAAAGGAGGAAGTAATGCTGGTAGAACCAGAGGAGGATTCTGAAAAGGAAAGGGAAGGTATGTAATTACTTGTTATCATTGTGGTGTAGAGGGACAGAAGAAGTCTGGATGTCCAGAAAGGGAGAACTTCAGGGAGAAGAGGTGGATCATGAACACAAGTCACACAGACTGAAGAAGCTTTATTAGTTGGAGAGAATGTGACTATTCTTCCACAAGAACAAGGTGATAATTTGTTTTTCCAGAGGGTGTTGCTTAAATATGAACAATAAGAGGAAAAGGAACTAGAACAATGAAAGAAAGTTTTTAAAACAAAATGTAAGGTTCAAGGAAAATGTTGTAACCTGATTATGGATGGACGAAGTATAGATAATTTGGTATCCACTGAAGTCATGATTAAAATCAACTTGACGAGGTTGGAACATCCAAACCCTTATCATATTTATTGGTTGAATAAGGGACAACAAGTGACTATGTCTAAGCAATGTTTATTGAGTTTTCAAATAGGGAGTTTTCATGAGAAGGTGTTATGTGACGTGATTGAAATGGATGTGTGTCACAAACTATTGGGAAGACCATGGTTTTTTGATCGACAAGTTCACCATGATGGTAAGGAAAAAACATATGAGTTCAAGAAAGATGGACAATGATATAAATTAACGCCAATGCTGGAGGATACAATAGCAACAACAAGAAACTGTGTAGAATCATTCTATGTTATGCTAAAGAAATTTTACAGGAAGAAATAAAATCAACATTCTTTTTAGCAGTGATTACAAAAGAAGTGAAAAGTGTAAAGAAGCCAAATGTTGTACCTACATAAATAAAGTTGTTTCCGGATGAATTTAAGGAGATTATTGCTAATGATCTATAGAAAGGATTTCCTCCAGTGAGAATTATTTCTCATCAAATTGATTTAATTCCGAGATCGAGTTTACCTAATAATGCACCTTACAGGATCACTCCCGCAGAGAGTGAAGAGGTGAATATTAAAGTGGAGGAGCTTCTTCAAAGAGGAATGATTAGAGAAAGCCTAAGTCCTTGCACAGTACCAATAGTATTGACGCTTAATAAGACAGTGGAATGACTAATGTGTACTGATTCACATCATATAAATAACAATATCACTATTAATTATTAATTTCCATTTCCCAGAATGGATGGCCTTATGGATTCCCTAAGTGATTCAAAATAGTTTTCAAAAATTGATTTGAAGACTAGTTACCACCAAATTCGAATCAGATAAGGTGACAAATGGAATACTGCATTCAATACAAAATATGGAATATTTGAATGGTTAGTTATGTTGTTTGGACTAACCAATGCAACCAACATGCTAATGAGATTGATAAGCGAAGTCTTGAAACCATTTTTAGGTAAGTTCATGGTTGTATATTTGGTTGACATATTGATTTTTAGGAAGAGTAGAATAGAGCATGTTGAGCATGAGAGGGAAGTACTACAATTCTTGAAGGAAGAGAAACTATTGATAAAACTAAAGAAGAGTACATTCATGCAGCGAGAATTGGTGTACCTCGGTTTTGTGGTTTCAAGAGAAGGACTTAAAATGAACCATGAGAAAGTGAAGTCTATTATCGAATGGCCAACACCAAGATGCACATTCGATGTGAGGAGATTCCACGGATTGGCAGGCTTCTACCTAAAATTCATCAGGAACTTTAGCCAAATATGTGCACCTCTTATAGAATGTATGAAGAAAGGAGTGTTCCATTGGATTGTAGTAGTAGAGAAATCATTTAAACAATTAAATAAAAGGGTAACAACGCAACCAGTATTTCCATTACAATATTTTAATCAAGTGTTTTAGGTTGATTGTGACATTAGTGGAACAAGGATTGGAGCGGTTCTAAGTCAAGAAGGTTGATCCATTGCATTTTTCAATGAGAAGTTGAACAAGTCCAGGAAGAAGTACTATGTTTATGATCAAGAATTTCATTCTATTTGCAAGCTTTGAAGGAGTGGCGACATTATGTACTATTGAAGGAGTTGGTCTTGTTCATAGATCACAAAGATCTACAATACATTAACAACCAAGGTAAGTTAAATCAAAATCATACTAAATGAGTATAATTCTTGCAAAGTTTTTCTTTTATGCTAAAACAAAGGTCTCAAAAGTCGAATAAGGTAGTTGATTCATTAGTCAGAGGACAACATTACTCAATACCACGTCACTAGAAGTGGTAAGTCTAAATTTTTTAAAGACATTGAATGAAGAAGATGCAAAATTCTCAAAAGCTTCGAAAGTGTGTAAGGAGCCTTGGAGTTTAGACATAACACCATATCTGGACAACCATATCGAAGAAGGGATTTTGTTTAAAATCCAACAGTTATGTATTTCCATAAGTTCCATACGGCCGAATCTCATTAAGGAATTGCATAGTGGTTGTTTAGGAGGACATTTTGGGATTGATAAGACTGTAACCTTGGTGAAGGAGAGATAATTTTGGCCTAGAATTAATAAAGGTGCCCTCAATTTTTTTGAAGGTTATAGGATCTGTCAACTAGACAAAGGAAAAAGTCAGAACACGAGACTCTATACTCCATTGTTGGTACCCAAAGGACCTTGGGAGGATACCAGTATGGATTTTTTCTTAGGATTTCCTTTGAATCGAAGAAAGCATGATTCAACAATGGTAGTTGTTGATAGATTTTCTAAAATAGAACACTTCATAACATGTAAAAAGACTAGTGATGCTAGTGAGGTAGCTTCATTGCTTTTCAAGGAGGTGGGTCAATTGCATGGAATTCCACAGAGTATTACTTCAGATCATGATACCATATTTCTTGGGAATTTGTGGAGGACAATATAGAAAAAAATAGGTTCATATTTGTTATATAGTTTGATATATCATTCTCAAATGAATGGTCAGATCGAAGTAGTGAACAAGAGTCTAGGAAATTTGTTGATAGTTTTAAGTGGGAAGAATCCTAGTCAATGGGATTTGGAATTATACCAAGTTGAGTTTACATATAATGATTCGATGAACAAGTCTATGGGAAAGAGTCCATTTCTGATTGTTTATGGATGGTCGCCAAAAGGCGTGGTAGATTTGGTTTCATTACCGGATTTGGAAGGAAAGAGGAGTGTTGATGCAAATGATTTTGTGGATAGTATGCATGAATTACAAGAACAAGTAAAGAAGAAATTGCAGACCAAAATGATAATTATAAACAAAGAGTATATCAACATAGGAGACATAAGGTATTCCAAGAGGGGGATTTGGTCATGGTTCACTTGAGGAAGGAGCGATTTCCTCGAGGCACATATAATAAACTCAAGTACAAGAAGACAGGTCCATGACAAATTTTGAAAAATATTTATGATAATGTTTATCTGTTAGAGTTTTCAGAGAAGTTTGACATATCTCCTACATTTAATGTTGCTAACCTCTATGATTTTCATGAAGGGGACAAAAGAGAAGATGAAGGTACCCTCAATGAATGGGAAAAACATCTACCAATTAAATTAGAGGAGAAAATATAAGAAATTCTNGATTTGGAAGGAAAGAGGAGTGTTGATGCAAATGATTTTGTGGATAGTATGCATGAATTACAAGAACAAGTAAAGAAGAAATTGCAGACCAAAATGATAATTATAAACAAAGAGTATATCAACATAGGAGACATAAGGTATTCCAAGAGGGGGATTTGGTCATGGTTCACTTGAGGAAGGAGCGATTTCCTCGAGGCACATATAATAAACTCAAGTACAAGAAGACAGGTCCATGACAAATTTTGAAAAATATTTATGATAATGTTTATCTGTTAGAGTTTTCAGAGAAGTTTGACATATCTCCTACATTTAATGTTGCTAACCTCTATGATTTTCATGAAGGGGACAAAAGAGAAGATGAAGGTACCCTCAATGAATGGGAAAAACATCTACCAATTAAATTAGAGGAGAAAATATAAGAAATTCTTGCTACAAGAATTGCTAAGAAGACTTGTCGGAAGGAGTACATGGAATATTTGATCAAGTGGAAAAATCAAGGGGAAGAGGATGCATCGTGGGTTAATGAAGATCGGTTAGCACATGTGAATAAATCTTCACCTCATGTATGATATGCACATGAGATAGGGATCATGTTTTTCTTACCAGGGGTGTCTGATGCAGAAGCATCCTTGGGCTTGGGAAATCTGGATCACCCAAAAATATTTATATTATGCAAATAGGTAATAAGTCGAATAAGGATTGTGTTAGTGGTCCATTTTGTTTAGTCAGTTTTCTATAAATTCGAACTGATGATTACTCATGCAACTACTCTTGTGTATGTTGAAGCTCATACTGAAATTCATGTTGAAACTTGTGTTGAAACTCTTCCTGAAACACATGTTGAAACCTGTGCTAAAATACATGCTAAAACTCCTGTAGAATATGGATTTCATTGAAAATTGAATTTCCTCCTATGAAAATGTTGTTATAGTTCTTGTTGAATTTCCACACTAGCAGTAACACGCATTGAGTCTCAGAGACATTGAGGTCTAGGATTTTGTGCCAAAAAGGTAGAACGATAATGCTAAGAAGGAGGCAAACTTCCCAAATGGGTTTGGCAACTATTCGCCTTAGAAATAGAAGGAGAATTGATCTTCATAAGGGGATGAGAGTTTAAAGAGAGGATGATATCTATTCAGTGGGTTTGTTTTTGCGTGGGGGCCCTAGTAGAGACTGCGATTTGGGGCTGCTAAAGAATTTGGAGTTGCGACCTGTTGGAGGACTCAGAGACTATAAATTGAGGAAAAAAAATAAATCATGATATGTATTTGTGGGACTAATCTTGGTTGTATTAACTCCATTGATCCAAATAATGAATAAAAATATTACCACTTCTGTTTATTATCATATCATTCATTCCATGTGTGCTCTGAGGGAAAACCAAATACTGCAGTTATTTATTTTCTTTTGATATCTTCTTTACAATTTTTATTGCTCTATGTTATTAACATTTTGGCTACGGTATTAATTGTTTCTATGTCAAAGTTAATTCCACTTCAACAAAACATGAAGTTTAGTTGAATGATGTGATAGAGAGGATTGAAAAGATAAGGCTTGATGAAAACTCAACGCTTTCTTAATCAATTGATCAACATGACCATATCCAAAATTTCTACCAAAATGGATCACAAAATATATTAAAAGTATTCATCCTGATGAGGTTAGGAAGACATGAAGCAGATTGTCCCCAAAACAATATGGAGGTAATGTAGATAATTCAAACTCAGATGATGTATATACCATGGATGTTTCATGTTTCATGTGAATTGATTTTATCTACTAATCATGAGCTGAATTCCTTTAAATAATTGTCTTCTCTGATGAATGGAAATAATCCATGCAAAAGGAATATGATTCTCTCATCAAGAATGGGATATGGAAGTTGGTGAATCCTCCATTTGGAACCAAGCCGATTGGATACAAGTGGTTATTCAACAACATGTATAGATTAGATGGCTCACCTGAAAAACACAAATCAAGGCTCATGGAAAAAGGATTTGCACAAAAACAAGGTGTTGATTACGAGGAGACTCTTTTCCCCACAACAAAATGGGATAACATCCACACTCTATTTTTCATGGTAGCACAAAATTTATTGAAAATTCATCAAATGGATGTGAATATTCCTCTCTTGAATGGAGAATTGAAAGAGAATGTGTCCATGTCTCAACAAAAGGATTTCTTGTGAAGGGAAAAAAACATAAGGTATTCAAGATCATAAAATCCTTATGTCTTAAAACAAGCACCGTGAGCATGAGATGAAAAGTTAATTGGGCATCTTCTAAAATTAAATTTCAAGAATTTATTCTTGACGATGCAACTTTGTTTGTCAAGAAAGTTGGAAATACTATCGTATATCTTGTAGTATATGTAGATGACCTGTGATAATAGGGAACAATGAGAGCTACATTGCATCCACAAAGAAAGATTTGAAGAAAAGATTCGAGAGGAAAGATTTGGGACATCTTCACTACTTTTGGGGCATTGAAGTGATTCAAAATCCAAGGTATATATTCATCTCGTAGAAGAAATACATTGGAGCATTGTTGAACAAGTTTGGCATGACCAAGTGCAATTGTAATGTCCCCAAATTTCCCAAATATATATATTTTTTGTTAGGGGACATTAAAGTTCCTTGATTCTTCAACAATGATTGCGACACAGAGATAATACATTAATTACATCTTTATTATTTTATCATAAGCATAGAAGAGTTATCGTCGTTATTGTATTAAAAACATACACTTATATGTATTAAAGAAATTTGAGACGAAGACTGTCATAGTCCTTAGAATAAACATGATATCCATAATGTAGCGCATAATAGACTATCATTACTCATCTATCATCCAATTCTACAAAATTCTCCTAGCTTTGATCATAAATGTATACTATAGACTATAGTATATAGACTATCATATAGTCTATCCATAATACTAACCATAACAATGTATGAATCATTTATCTTATAGACTATCATATGGATATAACCATAATACTATCCATATCAATATATATATATATATCATTCAACATACATATTATTATATGGATACTATAATGCTAACACTATCCCCAAGAATACATACATTGCTCAATCATACATGTTAGTATATGGATACCAAAACACTACACTATCCACAATATATTATATCGTTTAACATACAACCTATCATATGGGTACTTTAACACATATGACTTTATCATAAACGATATACCTGTCATTTAACATACAGACTATTATATTTTACCATAACACCCACCATATCCCCAATGATATACCTATTGTTTAACATATGGACTAATATGTGGATACCATAACATCGTATGCCCTTTGTATAGTGTGGCAAACATATACCATAACCATAATGTTAGTAACCCGACTAGTGACATGGCTCAACAATAAATTGGTTCGAAACCATTTTAATGGTGGCTAACAGGTCGAGTCCTGTAGGCATTTAAGCCTAGCCTGGACCATTAATGGGGAACATGTCTCATACCCTCCATACTTGACACTTAGGCGATATTTCCCAACGTGGGCTCCCCACCTCCTTGACTTCACATGACATGACATAGGGTGTACCAACAATTATTACTCATCTTCGCAAGGCCTTCGAGGTAGCCCTTATTTTTATTTCTTACCCCTTAGTCTATAACACACATTACCTCTTTGTTGTACATGACAGGGGTTTTCGTAGGGCTCGACTATGTTGAGCGATGGCCTATGCATTGAAATACGACCAGAGGTTTTCATATGGCTCGGCTCTGTGAGCAATAGAGGGAGAGGCAACGCCCATCTAAAGGTTCTTATATGCACAAGGTAAGTGATCAGTTATCTTTCTTATGTTCTCTATATCTCGTGAATGAAATCTTCGTTTTGGTGAAATGTAAAAATATAAGAGAGGTTCCAAGGACAAACTTATCGTTTTTTCTTTCTTTGTTTAAGGATTTAAAAAGTATTACAATCGCACATCCCTAATGTATTTTCCCTGAGATTCCACTGTGTTTATGGTCCCTTGTAAGTTAGATGAGACTCTTTGAGACTTAGTTCTCGGTTTGAGGTTCCTTCCGAGACAGACTGTGGCTGAAATGCTATTAGCGTTAAACCGTGTGATTTCCTTTCGCATTTTCTTGTATTCCCCATTGTAATATTGTTAACCTTATCCTCTAGGATTCGTCTGACATCCCAACCCTTTCTACATAGGTTGGTGTTATTCAGACTTGTCTGTTGTTGAAAACTCTATAGGAAAGTTTCATAATTACCTTCTACATATATATATTAACCCTCAGTGGGAAATTCCACAAATTACATTCTGGGTATGTATGTAACCATATTGATATTCTGTGGGAAGTTCTGTAATTTATACTATGTGTAAATATATAGAAAATTAACACTCTATGGGACATTTCGTAAATTACATCATGTGTACATATATATTTGGAAAAATTAACCCTCTGTGGGTAATTTGTAAATTACGTCCTATGTATATATATAGCGATAATATATAAGGCAAGATCAACCCTCTGTGGGCAATTCATAAATTACATCCTATGTATATATATATAATGATAATATATAAGGCTAAATCAATCCTCTGTGGGGAAATTTGTAAATTTCGTCCTATGTAAATACATGGCAATTTAGTAGGACCTTATTCGTTCGAAACAATACATTGTTTGTATTCTTTGGATTGCAATAATTTACCTCTGTCGAGAGAGTTGTGTATTATCCCGTGGAAATTTGACCTCTCTTTTATTAGAGTTAAATATTTTATGAAAGGGTTTTCCTATGTCGACCACTCCTATGGTTCGAACCACATTTTTACACAGTCAGGCTTTAGACTATGTATTGGGTCCTTACTGTAATGTTATTTAATTTTAGTGACTCAATGTGAACAATGCACAGGTCACACCTCATGCACCACTTATGAATTCTTATTGATTTAATATGTCCCTCATTGTGATCGTTTCCCAAATCAGAAAATTCCATTATGTGCTTTCAGGAAAATTAAAATGTAGTCTTTATTTAGACGTTGACTTTGCCACAGTCGACTCTTCCGTTCACTGGTCCTCTACACAGGAATTTGATATCTATTAATATCTGCTTCCTATTGATTAATCTATTCACAATTTATTTCAGTAATAATTACTTACTATCGTTTCTCTTTTTTTTATAAGTGAAAGTCTTATTGTAATGTACCCGAAATTTACCACTAAAAAAAAAAATTTGCTAGGTGCATTAAACTCCTTTATTCTGTTATACTTGATCTGTTTTCAATTAACACATTTATGTCAGAATATGATGTGCACTTATTTGTAACATCCCACTCTGGAACACTGAGAAAACTTATTCTTTGAGGACACTTGCTCGCAAGTGATCTGGACTTTTATGATGTTAAAACATTTATACTTGATTATGATGCGTTATGATAGACGACATGATGTTTTACTGCTTGATGTAGACAGGTGCTATTAACTCAGTTTTATTGAGTGTGCATGGTTTTGGACCTTGAGTATGCAGAGGCATCAGTGGAACCCCTTGGAATCCGGATTGATTCAGGGAGTGTGCTATTTGGGTCGATTTATTTACTGTGATAGTTCATTGATTTGATGATATGATGTGGACATGTTCTGACACGTTTGTTGATGATGCAGGCTGACGATAGCTTGCCGACCAGACTCACATATGGAGTAAAGGGGCCACACACGATTTCCAGAGAGGTTGAGAGAGAGGGGTGGACAACAGCCCTGCCACAGCCTACTAGCACTCCCGCCGTGGCTCGAACTGTAGGTTAACGATTACCTAGTTCGACAGGATCCACGATGCCATGAGGGCAGACTGCGACAGTCGCTCACGATGATTCTAAGGGGTGCGCAATAAGGCGGGAGCCTTATTCCTTAGATCCCTTATTCTCCCACAAGTTCACCTGGCAGAGTGTTGACTCCAGGGGTTATAGATGTCTACCAATCAGTCAAGTTGGTGAGTGGTGCCTTTGGAGCACGTGGTGCATCCTGAAGGGCATGTCGCGCAAAAGAAACATAAGTTAGCGAGTGGCACCCTTGGAGCACGTGGTGCATCCTGAAGGGAACATCACGCAAAAGAAACATAAGTTAGCGAGTGGCACCCTTTGAGCATGTGGTGCATCCTGAAGGGCACGTCGCACAAAAGAAACGAATGGGGGGAGTGGCACCCTTGGAGCACGTAGTGCATCCTGAAGGGCACGTCACGTTGATGATATGAAGAAAAAAACCTAGATGTCCCTAAGACATTAACGTCTTAAGAAATCCTTAAACAACTTCCCTAACCAAGTGTCGCCTAGTTCTGAATCTAAGTCCTAAGTCTAAAACTTTTCTAGGGTAAAAATTTAGTCTAACCTTGAGAAAAAGACCCTAGAATAAAAATAAAAATTCAAACAAAAACCCACTTAAGTAATAGTTAGGTCTTCATAAAATTCTTGGGGTAAATTAAGAGAGTAAGAATTTAATTAAAAATTGTGTATTTAAAAATTTCAAAGAAGAAATTATTCATTAACTTGTGGAAGTACAAAGATGTTAAATTAAAAAAAAAGAAAAAGGGGAGGGATTTAATAACGCAACTGCCATTTTTGGCTTTAATAAAAAGGGGAAAGAAGGGAATAATATGATTTAGGAAACTAAGTAATGGAGGAAACTTAATAAAGGAAAGATGGGAACTTAAGGTAAAAAGCACGGTCAAGATAGAAAAGACTCTGCAATTAAGAACCTGCTAATCTGAGCTAATTTAGTAACATATTTTTTTAGGAAAGTATTTAAAACATGTAAGGGGATCTAGGAACACCTAGGAGTAAATTTAGGAGCGACTCTAGGTGGGTGAGGGATATGAGACAATTAATAAATTTCAAGAAAATATTTATTGGAGAAAGGAGGGGGATGGACGACACTTGTGTGATGGAGAATATTTAGAATATTTTATTGAAACTTAATTTAAAATGTGAATTAGGAAAGTTGTTGGGTCTCAAAACTCTATAAAAGAAAAGGGATATGAGGAAGAAGGGTATCGGTTGTTAGCGTAATGTTACGCTGATGGATTGTGACTTGACTGATTGCTTGTGAGGAGTTGGGATTTTTCCAGCTCGGATAGGAGTGGTAGCTCAGCCTTGTGAGGCAAGATGGGAAGCTAGATCTACCATATGGACAGTGTGTGGCCCCTTTGTGGCTCGGGGGGCTAAGGAGGAAGAAGAGTACCCCTAGCGATTGGCTAGGAGGTACCGGTGAGGTCTCTACGGTTGGAAAGAGGGAGCGGCACGGAGCGCGGGACGTCATCCGTAGCGGGTGAAAGGCAACAGTATGATTTTTATTTCTGGTAGAGTAGAAAGCATTTGAATATATGGTTATATCTACGTGTGTTTTAAATGGGTAAATGGATTTTTAGTTTCATGACTAAAATTTTGTAGCTTGGCTGAATGATGGTTGATTGATTTCTGTGACCTTCCTTGGACCTATGCATTCTCCTACTGTGCCTTACAATTTTATGACTGTCTGCGATTGACCTCATGCTTGAGCTTTAACATGGAGACATAATTTTTGTGCTGCTGTCGGGTTAAAAGAATAGTGGATTACTCTGCGTTTTCAGATGATTTATCTGCACTCTATCTCTGTGATTTCTGGGTATGACCTCTGCGATTTATTGTTAAACCCTGGCACTTGCTGGATATCGTCTCTACAATTTTATTATTGAATCCCAATACTTGGTCTGGTCCTTGACAGCGTTTTTGGTCTTGTAGTTCCTTCTGTGGTAACATAGTGACATTCTCTGCGTTTTGGGTTCAAATTCCCAGTGTTGATAATTTAATTTCTCTATGTTTTACAGCGAAATTCTCTGCGTTTTTGGTTCAATTTCCCAGCGTTTTTATAAATTGAATTCCCTGCGTTTTCATGGTGACTTTCTCTTCGATTTTGGGTTAAATTCCCTGCGTTTTGATGGTGAACCTTCTCTGTGTGTTGGGTTTAATTCCCCTACATTTCCATAGTTCATTTCTCTGCGTTTCATTTTTTTTTTCTCTCTGCGTCTTGTTCTATCTCTGCGTATTTGGTTGTTGCTAAACTCTGCGTTGTTGTCTTACCCTCTCTGCAAATGGTGGATTACACATTTCGGCGTTTTTGTAATAACTCCTTGCATATTGGATGCCATTCCTCGGTTTTGATTGGTGTGCAATATGGGTGTAAATCTATGCATTGAGTTGACATTCTCGGTTTGGTTGCCCCTATATTGGAACTGGTTCAGTTTGCCCTGAAACCCAAGTGGATTATTGTTAACCCTGTCAGCTCTATTAAATCTGGTATTGGCGAACCCTTTAAATTTGCCAGCTACCATTGTGGGCTGCCTCTATGAGGTACGATTTCTGGTTGCGCGTGCCAGTCGCCTATGATTGGCATGCCCTCGCCACTGCAGGCTTGTCTGTTATTATTAACCCCTATCGTGATATTATGGCACTTTTGTTTATGGATGTAACTTCTTTAAATTCTGTTAGCAGCTACCAATTCGATCTAACCCTTCCCTTATAGTCAAACATTCCTAATATCTGTTCTTAGCGTGTTTTAAACTGACTCACTAGTGCAAGGATCCGCCAATTTTTTTTTTTACCTTAAACACACCCAACCTTAACGATCTAGCCTTCCACTTTCTGCTTTGAGAACTGAAATTAAATCACCTCTTTATCCGTGTTATTGTTACCTGGCAATGCCGTGTTCTGAGGGCGCATGGCAGTAATTAGTTGGGGTTGTGGCGCTTACACTTCCCAGCCATTTCCCCTTAATGATTGCATACAACTGTCACCATGGTCCTTGTAGTAAAGTTATACTCCTGCGGTAATTTGAGTTAACAAATGTCTTATTAACGCCTTCTGCCTTAACTTTCTTATTCATCTGCCTTTTGATAGTTGTTCCAAGCTATCGCCGAATAGCGCATTTTCTGATACAAACAGAGATTATGTGCCAGGTGAGAGACAGGTTGTGGTTGCCTACAACTGCCTTGTTTTTATTGTTTTAATGGTGATCATTGTTAATAATTATGGTACTATAAGGAAATAAGTGTGAAGGTAATGTTGGAGTAATTATGCAATAATTGTTAAAATAGGACTGTTAAGGTAATATGGTTTTATGGTAATTATTGTTGACTAATTATGACTTTATAGGGTAATAATGGTTAAAGTAATGTTGATGTATTGTGTAATAATTGTTAAATAACCATGGTTTTATATGGTAGAATGTTAAAGTATTTGTGGAATAATATAATGGAATGTAAAATGATTAATGGTAATGATTATGTAATGATTATGGTAATAATTACGTATTGATTTATGGTAAGAGTATGGTTAGTAGGGAAGAGCCACCATTTTCTTGGTTAAATGTGACCAATAACGCGTAGGGCCTTGTATTATAAAATTGCTTTAATGTTTAATATAAAAGAATTGATATGGCTATTTTACTGTTCTTAATCATTGTAGTTCTAATTGTTAGTAATAACACAACAAGGTAAACTCCTTATTTTAATTGAATATTGGTAATGTAAAGGTAATGATACGTTTGGGTTATGGAATGTACCATAGTGTCATTTGATCATAGCAAGTAAAAGGTGAACACATTATTTTTTAATTTGAATATTTTTTTTTTAAATGCAAAGGTGATGATATGGTTAGGTTGTGAAATGTTACCTTAGTGTCAATTGTTATCATAACAATAAGCTGTAAACTCCTTATTTTAATTGAATATTTTGTAATGTAAGAATGATGATATGGTTAGGTGGTCGTAATATTACCGTAGTGTCTTTGCTATTCATAACAAATATATGTAAAATCCTTGTTATTAGTTGAAATGTTATTTTACTATAGATAGTGATGAGATGGTTATGTCTAGGGAATGTTCTTGAATTTCCTTGTGTTGATATCTTATACAATGTAAAGTTCTTGTATTAGGAAGACTGCTATGCTAGCCTTGATAACTTATGAATGTGATCCCTCATTGTTACTCGCAATATATTTTTAATCATGTAAGGTCATTGAATTTTACGGTGGAAACTTGTAAACTTTGCGTAATTGTAATTTATTGCAAGGGTTTAGTAATAAAAGGGTAACGTGGTTATCATGTATTGTAAGGGACATTGTAATTTTATGGTTTTTCAACAATAAATAAAATGATGGTAAATTGTACTTTATAGAAAAAATTTCGTAACATAAAATGTAAATGGTTATCATGTATGGTAAGGGTTATTGTAGTTGTGGTTATTAGATAACCGTGTTGACTGCGATTGATGGTTGTGTCTTTATCCTTGGCTTAGTAGGCTTGGTATTTTGTGTTGGGCGGGATGTAGACACCTTCGTGTAGCCTTAGAATATAAGTTTGTGTGTGTGATTATTTTCTGTTTAAAGAATCCAGTGCCGTATCAAGAGTCTCGGGCCCTTTAAAGGCAGGGTTTCCACTCTTGCGACACACCTGACGGAGATTACTAGTTTCTGCCTGAGCAGTCGGCCAGGAGCCTGTCTGACCTTCTCTCTCTCCGGACCAGAGAACTAAGATTAAACGCCCTTCTTTCAGTGAAGAAATAGTAAAATCTATCACTATGGATTCTTCTATCCGTGTTCGTACGGTACATAACCCAGTATGTCGTTTAATGCTTGCAGTTACTTGTTGTGTGCCTTATGTCTATGGTCATTTATTGCTTGCAGTTACTTGTTGTGCACCTTAAAGTCTTCTTATTGTGACCATCGTGGTTGCGTCTTGTTGGTTGTCGGGTGGCGACGTAGAGTCAAGTGTATCTGTTCCTTTTTACACACGTGAACACACCATCCACTTCTTGTCCTCCATTTTTATGATAATTTTGTTTCTTTGTTTGAAATAAATCTGTGACAGTTTCCAAAGTGTCACTCCACAAGAACCAACACCTACACAAAAGAAACAATGTCACATAATTCTATAAGAAGAATATCATAATTTATTCACCTTGTTTGCATGAGGACATGCAAATCATTGGGTTTGGGGGTGTGTTGAGCTCCAATTTTGTCATATTTTCCACCATACAAATGCATTCATCATAATACCTTTTTACCCGCATTTCGCCGATACTATATTCCTAATTACACCATAAACCTCCATTATCTCTTGTTATTCATCCATTGTGGTTAATACATCATTATTTCCTATGTTTTAGTGATTAAAGAAGGTTTTTCCATGTTTTATTAATGATGGTTTATGAGCCTGCATAGTCATCCAATACTCACACTCCATGTCATCTGGTAATCACACTCCATGTCATCCGGTACTCACACTTCATGTCATCCAACACTCATAATTCAAGCCATTAGGTACTCGTAATTCAGCTCATCCGGTACCAACATCAACAACCATCGAGTACCAAAATGTTCCAGGTCATCTAGTGCTAGCATCAACAACCACCCGATACTAGATTATAATAAAAAAATTAGCATGCCTCTAGGGGAAAATCGAGGACATGGGTTTTTCCCAGAGAAACGTCGACATACAAATATGTGAGTCAGAATTCACCTAGATCGGATGTGTGGACCTCCATCTTAGGGAAAACAATTCTGCAAAAATTAGTAAAAATCTCAAACTGCCAAATTGTGCCTCGATTTACATACATATGAAGGAAGATCTTGAAATTATAAGATATGGGTTTTGTCTAAAATATGGAAAAGTGAGTATAGAAAAGGAATTTTTTCAAAATTCAAAATAGTTTAATAAATAATTAAGGATATTTAACTTGAATTTTTCATATTTGGTGAAAAACCCAGATTTGGGGATTTTATCTAAAATTGTAAAATTTGTTTCCTAAGCTTTGGGATTCAGTTCTATCCTATAGAAAGTGATTTTATGTATAAAATTAGCCTCATGAGGCTTAGGAGGGGGGCATTATGATAATGTTTTATAATTGGTATGGAATTTCTTTATATAACAAGCATGAGAAAGAGTTGATTTTGTAAACAGAGTTGTTAATCTCAATAAATAATTGATTGTTGTTGCAACATTGGACACCATATCCATTTTATCTAAGTCTTTTTAGCAACACTAACCTCCTAGGAAGGCCCCCTCAGAGTGGTAAGTGTTTCTATATTTTATTTTATTTGTATATTAGCATTACATTTAGTTTCTTTTCTTCTTGCATTATTGCTTAGTTTAAAGTCATATATTGTGTGTTTGCATTTTGTTATTAGTTTGTATTCTACAAATTGATTCATAATAGATAAAACTCAAATCAACACCCTCTCACTCAAGACATTGGTACATTGCATTTGATTTAGTTTGATATCTTTCTATATGCTTTCAATTTATGATTTTTCATGTTACTATGTCTCTTAATTTAATGACTACTTGACCAACAATTCAATTGCTTCACACATTGCTTTAATTTTGTCTTGTATTATACGATCACTCTACTAATTATTTGTTTCTAAAATTGATAAAGAAATACACTTTCCAAATAGCTCTCAAAATACCCCGAATCACTTTCATAAACCCACACATTCCCACATTCAATCCTCATAAAGATTACCATGTTTCTGGTGTCTCTTTTTCAACCAAGGTGTTCTTTTAAACCAAATATCTTCATGCCTATTCCATTATATACACATTTACCATTGATTTCCATTTTAATTTCTTTGCTTCATTGACCAAATTTCCCTTTCAAATATGCATCCCAATCCATTCATTACACCTTCCTTTCAGCTGTGTCAAAACATATTAAAACAGATCTTTAGTATTTGTTTGAACATTTGCATTTACATGTATACATTAAAACACAAAAACATATATTTTAAAGTGCATTTATTATTTGCAAATCTATGTGTGTTTCACTTCTTATTTTTCTTATTATAGAACACCTTTCCACTCATTTCTTATATCCTTCATGATTTGATATCATTCCTTGTTTGATTGAATGCTCTCAAGTGCTATAACTAAATGAACATCAATCCAAGATTCCTCTTCTTTCCACTTTGTATTTTTGCATTGCCATTATTTCCCATTCCTTTTTCATTTCTTTCCATGCTTGCTCATTGTGAACGATGCATTTTATTGAGGACAAAGTTTGAGTTTAGATCTCATTTCCTATTACCTAGTTTTTAGCCATTTGATTATCTTTTTAATCACTATTGGAATCCATTAAAGGATAGGAAACTTAAGGAAGTTACTCATGATTAATCACATGAATGCATGAAATACTATGATCTAAGCCTTCATAGCACTAAGTTACTCCTATGTCCTAGTGATGAATCCTTAGTATATTTTCTGCAGTTTTTATTTTTTTATTTTTTTAGTTTGTTCATATTATCGTTGACCTTAGGGTAGTTATCATCTTATCCTACATTTCCTGTGCCTGCACCTCGAATCTTACAACTCCTTGTCGATAATTTAATGTTGGGAATTAATAATGCATATATTTATCCGAACACTAAGTTCTAGTATCATAAACCCTCCATGATCTTTCTTAAATATGGAAGAAAAAGTGGACATAAATCCATACCTAGGTGAGATCGATGCATTAAAATTGAATCATTGATTGCAACAAATAGAAGTTTATTTCAATGTTCACATATATATGAAGAAAAAAAATATCATTTGCAACACTGAATTTAGAGGGTCATTCTTTAACTTAGTGGGAAATCCATACAGAAACACTTAGACTAGAGGGTGATCCACCAGTAACTATGTGAGAGGAATTCAAAACCCTCATCAAGTCCCAATTCTACGCTATTGGATATGTAAAATAAAAATGGATCTAGTGGCACTAATTCAAATAAAATCAAGGGAAAAGTGTATAGGATTACACAAAAAAATTTAGAAAGATCGCCATCATGTTGGGTATATCTCCCAAGAACTAAGATGTACTCCTCAAGTATCTATGGGGTCAACATAGCCATCTATGAAAGAAAGTGATGTTTTTCAAGTGAGGGTTAAAGTACGAGGCATTTTTATAAGCACAATATCTGGGCAACATAGGCCACAATAAAGGGTATCCAAGTGGTTCCAAGTAGAAAGAGCACCAGGAAGCTTCAAAGGAGGGGAAGAAGAAGTAGAAAGGGGGAAAGGATAAGAAGACGAAAACCTCTACACATCAATGCAAGGATCCTAGCAACCATTGTAACCATTGTAACCATTGTAATATTGATGGGAATACTAAGGAAACATCTTGGAAACTACATCCATATTTGAACTCAAAGAATAGCAAGAAGGATGCAAAGAAAAAGAATCTTCTAGCCACAAATTTGAGAAATCAAATTGAAAGTATCTTCGATGTGGATGGGAATATTTTTTGAAAAGTAATGCAAAAGGAGGTGAGTCTGAGTACACTTCATCACCGTGAATAGAAAGAGTTGACCAAACTCTTCCACGTCAATATCAAGGTTTTTGTAACATAGAAAATTTTTCGTCAAAATATTTTTCCTTTTCGCAATATTTGAGAAAAACTTGCCATTTTCCCGTCATCTCAAAACTTTCGATCTAGTAAGTCTTGTAATTTATCCCTACCTTTATCCTTATAAATTTTTGATGAATTCTACTTTTCATTTGTTTTTCTAGTTAAAAATCCAAGTCTTTGTATTATCTTTTCATTCTCCGAAGAAGATTTAAAGACACAAAATAATTATCATCATTGGAGTGGGTCTTTATAAATTCATCATTTCAATGTCTTGGTTCACCAAAAGTTTTTTTTTTTCTATGTAAAATGCCATCCATGCATTGAATTAAAATTTTTGGTATATTAATTTCATTGATTTATTTAAACCAAGTCAATTCATACATATAAGTGTTACCATGTGCCTAAGTCGAGTGTCAATGTCGAGCAATTTCAAAAATGCCCATCCAAGTGTCGAAGCCACTCATTATGAGGATCCATGGTGTATATACACAATGTGTTAAGTGTCAAGTGAAGGTATGTTTCAAAGTAGGAATAATAAAAAAGAGTTAGGTTCAACATCAACGGTTAATAATCATCCTCCCCCGCCCCAAGTGTAC
>SNQJ01S0034487.1:0-10104 GCA_010110895.2 Picea sitchensis | reverse complement strand
TTTTCTTTTAGATCCTCTTCCTTTATTTTCTTCTTCTCATCTCTGATTTTATAAACCTTCTTTATTGTTAATCAATTTTCATTAGGGTTTGTAGGCTCTTCATCAATTACTATGAAATTATCTTTGATTGTAGGGTTGTACATGGCTTTAGAGTTCAATCTAAATTTTTTGTGTGGCCTAGTACTCCTTTTCCTTACCAGAATTTTATATCTATCAACATCATCTTCAGAAGAACTAGAACTAGGAGGAGAAAACTTAGGAATAGGTTCTTCAACTTGTACAGGGTTTGCAGGTACCTCTACCATTTTAGGTTCTTTAATTTCATCCAAGATCATATGTTCTTCTAACCTTTTAATCTTTTTGACATAAACTTTTTGTGCGTGAGGGAAAGGAAGCCTACCTCCACCTAGCGCATGAGAAAATCCTTCACCTGTTTGAAAACTGATTGGAGTATTCTAACTCGTTCACCTGAAGTATTCATACTGATATTCCTTTTATTATTCCTTGAAACAACAGGTGGACTTATGCTTGATGATACTCCTAGCATTGGTTCAACAAATTTATCAGTTGAATTTTGGACAGGAGGATAAACTATTATTTTAAACCCTAACCGGATCAAGAATTGATCCCATGTCCTCTGTCATTTCTCCATATCTACTTTAACAAGTACCTTAATTAAACCTTGATGATATATACTGTGTGAAGGAGTCTTGGGATTTTCTTGAATATTCATGGCCATTTTATTCAAGTCCCTCAAGAAATAATATGGAAGTATCATCCTTTTAATCCCTAAAAAATGAAGGAGGAATCATAAATGACACAGAAAACCAATGGAATAATTCCCTTCACATGTGATATAGCTCTTGAGAATCAAAAAGGCCTCCATCCATTCATCAAATATCCAGTCCCTAAGAATACCCTTGGCCCAATTGGGATCTTTGTGCTCTGGTGTTAGGAATTTATTGACATCCCCTCCTGTGATTAATTTTTTTTGAACCATTTTTCACCATCAGCAGGGAGATTACAGACTGATGTTATTGAATCTTATGTAACCTTCATAATTAGACTTGCAAGTCGAACCCACTGTCCATCCATTTTTTCAACAAAAGAATGAGCTACACCATAGTTATAAACATCTAATTTAGTGCAAAACATATATCCGCCAACCTGGTCAAAGATGTGTCTGTTGTTCTCATATGCCTCCATGATCTCGGGTCCTTCAGGATCCTTTCTGTTCACATGTCCACTTTTACCCATTTTACTGTCACGACCAGGAGACTAGATTCTTTGGTATAGGAGTGGGATATGTCTACTATGTGGAGATAGATACAAGATTTGTTGGCTATAAGGAGGAATTGTAAATTGAACAGCTACAATTTGAATCTTATATAAACAAATAAAATGCCAAGTAAAAAGAATTGTTTTTGAAAAAACCCATTCGTGTGACATCTTGGGTAACAGATACGAACAAGTGAAAGTATCACCACCTTAGCATGTTGTGATATAGGTTGGGTACTTGAAAACCACCTTGAGTCTTTCATTCTTCCAGGTAGGACAATCCACAACTTCAAAATCCTCCAGCAACATGTGTGATGATGAAACATAGGGACAAGTGGAAGTTCATGTAGCGCTCTGCATAAACTGTCCTTTGGAATATTTTGGATGAAAACGACTTGATATTCATTATATAACTATTGTAATCATGAGACATAAGTGATACATGATGTATGATTCTGATGAAAATATTTAAAACTTTAAATTATGTCATAGGACAATCCTACAAAAATGTGCAAAATTCTTCCTTTCCCCTTTTACAAGACTAAGTATTCCTCATTTATCTCAATATAACATATTTTTACCCCCATAATAAAAAAATTTCACCTTTAACAACCTAATGATGAGGATTTATAGCTTATACAAAAAAAAATTAAATGGAGAAAATAAGAGATGAGAGATGAAACTTTGAAGAACATAATAGGTGATAACACAAATGTTATTCCATAGGACCAAGATTTCCTCACAGTCCCAATATGAATTTTTGTTTTAACCCCATTTTCTTACTCAAGATCATTCCGACTACTACCTATGTGACTCCATCTGAGTCTTGGTTAATCATTTTTATGACTCCCAAAAAAATGAAAATATTGTCGAGTGAACTTGTATCTTTCACACTCATTAAATGGTTTTAAAAGCATGTCTATTTGGTACAAGTTTAACCCTTTTCTAGACCAAGTATACTATTTACAAAAAAGGAATACTGTAGTCGCCATTGGCTAGAAGAGTTCTCCTAGGTATTGCTTTATATTTTTTTGGGCCTAGGGGACTAAATCTATGAAAAAATACATTTTTGAGTTAGGTTGTAATTGCATTCCATTATACTGCTTGCATTATTGATCCTATTATTGGCTCCCGCTTTATTTTTATAAGCCTCTTGCCTCAACAATTCTCATCACTAGCCAAGTAGTTCCTTCCATATATCCTTTGTAGATTGACACCCTTTATCCATAGAGGAAACAACCCCTCGAGTGTTCTTTCCTTTCATTAGTTCCCTTTCATTGAGCATAGGTATATTCCACTTCTTGGAATAAGTTGCTTAATCACGACACTCATTTCCTCTCATGTATAATAGCATTTATTTTCCTATGAAAAAACAAAAAATGGGTGGGCAGGAAAACAATATTATCTACTATCAGCAACAATCATGTCTCCCTTGAAAAGAGAAAAAACTTTTGAGTCCAATTTCATCCAAGGGTTGGGCTTAGAATTACCTTAGGAATCCAAGCTCATTACTTAGAGTGTACTTCTAGTCCCTATGGAGAGTTTGTTGATGCCTCCTACATCACAAGCATTTTTCAATGATCAGTGTCATTCTATGATTTATGAGTTATATATATGTTGCATGCTCTTGTTCAAAGGAAGTTTAAAGGTTTTGATGACCATTCCTCAAAAATATTGACTTTACATGTCGTCCATACCCTCAACGTATCTCAGAATCACATGAAGTTGTTGTCCTACCTTGCACCATGGGAATTGTTTCATCATTGGTAGGTAACCTTGAACCCAACATATGACATTTACTCATTGGTCTCTAACTAGGGGTTTTCCCTTGTGTTCGACAACAAGAAATCTGTTCACAGATTGGGATTCGTGCAGTGTCTTGGATTCCATTAGCCCTATTGGTGATTTCCTTGCCTTTGTCAGTAGTTTTCATTATTGGTTGCTATTCAGAGGGTCTATTTCGTGTACCACTTGCATCTAGTGCATGCGATAGATGCACATGGTTGTTGGTTCATGAACGTCTTATTTGTGTGATCTCCTCCTAATTATGAAGCTATTTGTTTTCACCTTGTGTTGGATGATGAGAGATTCCTTAATTCTCTCCTTTCAACGTGTCTCCTTCCATCGACTTCATCTCATCTATTCTGGAAATGAGACCTAGAGTCCTATGAGTACCTAGAGGTTTGCAGTCATTAGTGGCAGGTTCTCCAACCATCGACAGTTGGGAATACATCAATGTCTCCTTATCAATGGATTCTTCAAGTTTTTTACCTCAACACCCTTATTCACACTTATCAAATGTACGTGATTCCTTGATGCCTACTTTCATTATCGGTGGGTTGTCTCATGTTTTTTAATGGTATACCTTAATGACCAATAATCAAACAAAGTCTCATTATGTTCGACTTCAACTCCTCTATTCACATAATGTAGACTTTCACCTTCGGAAGATAGTATATAAGACCTCCAGTTCATAGTGGTAGCACCCCATATTTGTTGTTGTCTTTCATCGGACCAGTACCTATATGAATTCAATAATCATGGAAGATCAGATTGTACTCCATTATATACAGATATCTTCAGTTGATTTTGAGACTAGACTCCATTGTGTCTTGTTCGTGACTATGACAACCTATGGCATATGTCCACTTTGTATTTCATTTTCATGGTCATGAACAACTATTTGATATATATCCACATGGATCTGCAATGTAATTCAGATTGGAAATCATGTGTACAAAGTCATTATGGATTGTAATATTCTCATGAGTAACTAGTAATTCCAACCAATTCTTCATTAATCCACTTCTGGGACTTATAATATATATATTTTCCATCACATATACTCCTCTAACCTGATCACATATTAGGGGGCATCTGTTATATAAAAAAATTCCTCAGTCCATTCATTCTTCTTCGATGTCCTTCCATTTCCATCTACAGACTTAAATTCCCCTTTTTTGTTCACTGCAGAGCTAAAAATACATGTTTTTGTCCATATATGCAACCTACTAATTAGACAAATTGTGTATACGCAGGTTGCTCCACTTTATCCCACGTACATCAGTTTTGGTGCTCAAAAATTAAAAAAAATGTTAAGTTTCCATGCCATGTCACGTGATCCATGATCCTTGAACTTCCATATACTAGAAACACTCTGATTCGACCCTTCAATTCCATTTTGAGGCTATAAATTCAGAGCAAAGATACTTTGGAGAAATTTCACTTCATATTGAGTCTGCATCCCTTTGTCTTTGAAAGTTTGAACTTCTTGTGTTCAGACCCCAAGCTCTTCCTATCTTGTGATGGATAACTTCTTTGAATCCTACTTATAAGATTGCCTTTGTGAAGGATTGAATTGGTGGAGGCCCATCTGGAGGGACTTAGTTTCTCGTTTCCGATATGTTTCATTACATAATTTTGTCACCTTTGTACTTATGTTGATTACATTAATAGAAATACTCTTTTCTCATCAAATTGATATCTTGCAAATATTTGAATTACTTTCCATGGGCATATTTGTTATGTATGTTAATGGATTATGCAAATTTATATGCTAACATTATATATCATCACCACATGCTTGCATATCTTGGTTGTTGAGGACAAGTTACAGGTATAAATCTTTGAGTTGTGTGCTCAACGATGGTCTTCTTCGAATGTCTAGACGAGGTAGGATTCTAGCCTTCTCTTGTTAGTATTTCATTTATATAGAATATTTGAGATTAGAGTTGATTTATGGGTGTCATTCTGTCCATTGTGGTTTTCTCCTATCCATAAAGATATTTTCATCATAATTGTCTTTCAATAAGACCCTAGGAGGTTGAATATTTTCCTTAGTAGGAAAAGAGATCAACACTAACAATGAGAGATATCTAGTGATTGGTTTACAAATAACTATGATTTTTTTCCATGACAATCATTTTGATTTATATAGATACTTATCCCATGTGACTGTTTAAATAAATAAAAATTCAATTTAGAGCTCAATTCTCAATTCTTAAGGAAAACACTTTCTTGGTTTCATGATCAGCATGTGAGGATTACTAGACACTCTTCAAAATTCAAAAATTGGTACCTAGATAGAAGAAATCTAGGTTCAAGTGAAGGAAAAAATAACTTGGCTAAAGTGACAAGGATACCACATCAATATATCATTTTATCATAAGGGTGAGTAACCACTTTCCCCAACTAGTAACTTCCTACTTCTATGTTTAATATGTGGGCCATTTTGACTATGTGCATGTGTTTATAACTAGAAATATGCACATTTCATGTGGATTGCACCACTAAAGGGAATGCACATAAGGAAAGAGGCTTCAAAGATAGTTCAAGAGAATTGTAGATTAGTGATGATGTAACATAGTAAAAAATTATTATTATTAGCAAAAACATTCAGCTATAACAAGCAATCGTCAATTCAATTTTACAAGCCCAATATCTATGAAATTGGAGTGAAACCTACATAGAGAATCCAACTAGCAACAATGAACAACAAACTTGAAAATTTGAGAGAAGAATAGAAGAGAGAATGAAAATAATTGTATTCCACAATGAATGAATGGAACAATTGCATGTGATATACTCTACATGGAAAAAATAATGTGCCATGGTATTCTTCTAGAGATATGTGGACATACACTGACAAAAACCTGAGTGAACTTCCACCTAGTCCTAGTTAACCATCCATTCAATCATCAGTTAAATAGCTCACACAATTGGAGTGGAGATAATCTCATGCATGCACATGTGTAGTGCTCTACTAGTCTCATGCATGTGAATTACACCCTCCTCATGATGATTCCAAGGTGAGCATGCAACACTTGGTGATGATTACAAAATTGTCATGCGAGACTTGAGTCCACTAGTCTAACTGAGGTACAATGTTATGATCGAATGCTTTAAAAATGATGGTAAGTCAATGAATACAGTCCACTTTGATGGTGAAATCTCCTTGTAAAATATATCCAATTTAGAATACAATATGGGATGAGATAAATCCCCCCTAAGACTAGGTCTCCTTGGTATATATATATATATGAGACAAAGGGTAAAATTATAATGAAAGGGTACAATGAAGGGTTCTATCCAACATAAAAATATAACATTATACATGTAATAATTCAATATCTATGGGTTAATAAGTTGTTTATACATAACATGGGGATTTGTCTAGGTATTAACATTCCCCTCCACTTCAAACAAGTTTTTTCTCAACACTTGACTAACTGCGGGTGTTTCTGCATGAAGATTTCATCTTCCCATGTTGCCTCTTCCACTGGTAGTTTATTCCATTTGATGAGGTACTATGAAATTGCTCGATTTCTAAGCTACTTAATCCTTGTTTCAAAGATTTTTTATGGTTCTAGTATGATTTTCCCTTGTTCATTAATCTCTCATAAAATAGTTTGGATTGGAATATTGTTGTTGATGACCTTATTTAAGCAAAAAACATCGAAGACTAGATGTCCACTTGAAGATGGAGGTAAATCCAATTTGTATTCCATACTTCCAATCCTTTTCAAAACATTATAGGGGCCATAATATTTGGGTGCTAATTTATTATCCTTCTTTTTTTGCTTGAGGGACATCTGTTTATATGATTGTAGCCTCAAAAAAACCCAATCCCCCACTTCAAATTACCTTTCACTGTGTTGTTGATATACGTGTTGTTTCATCCTATTTTGTGTCATAACCAAGTTGTACTTTAATAGTTTGAGAACCTTGTGTCAGTTCCCTATGTTTTCCTCCACTGCTCAAACCTTTGTATTCCCTTTCGAGGGTGATGTAATGGATGGAGGATCATATCCATAAAGTGCCAGAAATGGGGATATTTTTGATGAAGTAAAGAAGGATGTGGTGTACCACGATTCATCCAAGAGAAACCACTTGACCCATTGTGTTTGTTTATCATATTAAAAGTAACAAAGATATCCTCCTACACATTTATCCAAAATATCAATTTTCCCATCGGATTGAGGATGGTAATATGATTTGTGAGCCAATTGAATACCCAAACAAGAAAACAATTTGGTTGGAAAATTTCTAGTGAAAATTGGATCTTTGTCACATACAATAATATTTGAGGCTCCATGTAGCTTTTGAAATGTTTCCATGAATTTTTTGGCTACTGTAATTTCTTTAAAAGGATGAGAAAGAGACAAAAAATGGACATACTTTGTCAGTCGATCCACTACTACCATGATGACATAATTTTCTTCAGTTTTGGGTAAACCTATAATAAAATACATTGAAACTTCTTCCCAATGTTTACTTGGTATATAGTAATAGTTGTAAAATACCCAGAGTCCTGATTGTTTCTCCCTTATTCTGTTGGTATACCAAACACTCAAACACAAAATTTTGAACATCAGTTTTAAGACCTTCCTAGAAAAATTCCTACTTGATCTCATGGTACATTTTTTAGGAATCCCGAATTTCCTCCTATAGGAGAAGTGTACAATTCCATAAGGACCTTTTGATTGATTTGGGAATTCTTACATAAATATAGGTGATCATGGTACCATAAAAAATGATTATTACATACAAAATTATCTTATTAAATAGGTTCCTATTGTAGTTTTTTAATTATGTTGCATACCTCTTGATCTTTCTTCCATTCTATAATTACCTCTTCTAATGAATCATATCGTGGAATAGAAATAACACATAATGAACCTTATATTTCTTCTTCTTTCCTTGAAAGGGAATCTACTGCAAAATCATGTTTTCCTTTTCTGTATATAATTTCAAATTCATAACCCATTTTTGTTTCTCTTATAAAGATAACAATTTCTCCAATAAGTACTTCAAACTATCATTATTTGTTTTTACCTTGAAGTGTCTTCCTATTATGTTAGGGCACCATTTTTGAACTGCATGCAGTATGGGAAACATTTCTTTTTCATCAATGGGTTTGAGTAATTTGTTTCCTTTAAGTTGAATTCTTTCAAAGACCCTTCTTGCATTAAAATTGCACCTATTCCATAGTATGAGGTATAAAACTCTGTTATAATTTTTTTTGTAAAGTTAGGTGTGGCCAGGACATGATTTGTACACATAGCCTCCTTAAATTTTTCAAAATATTTGGTTGTTTCTTTAGTCTAAGAAAATTTTTCTTTCTTTAATAATGTTGTTAGAGGTGCTACTATTTGACTATAGTTATTGGAAAACTTGTTGTACCTGACAATCCTAAGAATCCTCTAAGTTTCTTCATGGTTTTGGGAATTGGTCATTCCATTGTAGCTTTAATTTTGTTAGGGTCCAGTTTTATACTTTCATGAGATACAATATGACCCAAATATTCCACTTCTTGAACTTCAAAGGCACACTTGGAAGGATTTTCATAAAGTGGTTTCTCTTCCAATAGTTGTAATACTCTATCAACATGTTTTACATGTTCTTCCCAAGATTTGTTGTAGATTAATATGTCATCAAACAATACTAGCACACATTTTCTAAGGAAGGTCTTGAAAACAGAATTAATCAATTTTTGAAATGTTTAAGGTGCATTAGTGAGTCCAAATGGAATAACCAAAATCTCATAATTACCTTCATTTGTTCTAAAATTTGTTTTTGGAATGTCTTCCCGCTTCATTCTGATTTGATGATATCCCAAACGAATATCCAACTTAGTAAAGAATTTTTCTTCATGAAATTCCTCTAATAATTCATCAATGACATGAATAGGAAACTCAACTTTGATGGTCATTTGTTGAGTTGTCTATAATCTGGAAACATGCACCATGAACCATAATGTTTTCTAACCATCACCACTTATGAAGAGAAATAACTTTGGCTAGTTTGAATGATGCCTACCTATAAAATTTCTTGGATCATATGCTCAATCTTACTCTTCTATGCATATGGATACCTATAAGGCCTAATGTTAGGTGGTACATTTCTTAGTTTCAAATGAATAACATGGTCATGATCTCAAGCGGGTGGAAGACCCTTAGGAATTTCACCAAATACCTTGGAATTATTGTTGATAACTATTTGGAGATATAATGGAGTAGAGGATGTAGATGTTTGAACATCAAGTGAGAATAATTGTGCAATTACACCCTAGTGTCCCATTTTTATTAATTTTTTCATGCTATTAGATATTATCACCTTAGAGGGTTTCCCTTGGATACCTATAAGCTCATTTTCCTTACCATATAAGGAAAATATCATGCAAATACATTGAAAACAAAGGGACATTGTTACCAATGATTATAAGCATTGGACCCCTAACACAACATCAACACCCCCCATTTGGATGGAAATCAATGGACTATCCAAAAAATACCTCCCCATGTTGAGCTTCATACTATGGAACTTCACATAACAATTTATGGTACCTACATATGCAATAATTACTTGAAACTCTGGTGCAGAATATACAAAGCAATTGGTGTATTTTGATAATTTGTAATTTATGAAATTATGGGTGCTACCAGAATCAATCAATATTGTTATACTTTTATTTTTTATGTATCCTTATATATTGAGGGTTTTTGGAGCATTGATTCCAACCAATGCATCAAAATATATCATTGGACTAGACTCTTATAGATCTGTCTCTTATGATGGTTCCAATTCTTGATCTTCTTTATCTTCATAGTCAATGTAGAATAGTTTCTTCTCACTCCATTTATGCCCTTTATTGTACTTGTTGTCACAATTGAGACATAGTCCCTTTTATATTCTTTCATCCATTTGTTGAGGTTTCAACCTTGTCATTTTAGGAGAAGTAATGTGGTTCTCTCTATAGTTATCAATGGCCACCCTTCTAGTAGCCATATTTTTGTTTTACACTTTCCTTTCCATACCGAAAGTTTC
>SNQJ01S0034486.1:92303-102496 GCA_010110895.2 Picea sitchensis | reverse complement strand
TTCTGACCTCACACATTAGGGGGCATCTGTTATAACCCTAATTTGCACCATACATGCTTACCTGGCATCAGGCCATCTCAGATCCCTTCTTTGCCAAAGCACTGCTGAACAACTCTTTAAAAAACCTCTTTTATAAGGGCCCACGTGCCCTACTCCATTACTGAACGCATGTACACGCTAGCTAACCTAAAATAGCCCGCGTGGACCAACAAAAGCATGAAAAAAGGAAAGTTGTTGATGGAACACACATCTTTGGGTGAGTTAACTGAAACTCCTGGCCATGCATGGTCGAGGGTTCGTCCAAATACCTAACTTCTTCTAGCCTATAAAAGAAGGGTTAGAGGTCCCATTTGGAAGAGGAGAATAAGAGTAAAGAAACTCTGCCCAATTGCATATTCTCATTGTCCCAACCCTTTAGCCATCCTTGTGCAAGAAGAGATACAAAGCAAAGAAGTTGGAGGACATTTGAAGAGGAGCCCAGGATCAGGATTCGCGGAGCAGTGGCCGGTCTCGACATTGTAAGTTGATTCATTAAAGTAATAATAAAGAAATGTTTTTCCTGTCCCACTATATGAGTTCTTCATAGTTCAGTTAATATATGTTTGAATCTCTAACCCATTAGTCTGTAGGTAAAATGCATGTGTAGTTTGTTGCTTGTTTTGTACGCAAGTCAATCTTGAGAGGATAGCTACCAACAAGCGATCAAGCGTGAAGAAGGATCGACATCGAACATCTGGAACAAGGTATGTTGGTCTAACCATGTATTTGTTGAAAATAAATGGGGATTAAGTCTGGGATGAAGGTAGAAAGTAGGTTTCTTTTGGTCATATTTGCATGCATACTATAACCCTATTTGCTAGTCTGTAGGGGGATTTCCCACCACAACAGTTGGATCAAGACCTTACCTGCTCTCACATACCAGCCCAGTTTTTCGAGTTAAAGCGATATCATCCTGAGTCTGCGTCCATTAGACCCCCTTAAATTTATTCATTGTGACATAAACTAATGGGTATTGGGCTTACATCTGCTGCAATCTAGAGGTGACTTATAGTACTAACAGAGGCTACAACCCCCTATATTCTTTGGCTACAACCGGAAGGTGGATAAAACACATGTCCTTGCCCCATCCAACCGCCCTGACGTAAAAGGAGAATGATGGAACCAATGTCACACTATCATTGTGAGATATACTGTTGTAAACCTGTACAAATCAACCTGCACCAAACAACCTGTAATAATAACCTGAACCGTGCATCAACCTCTAACTCAACCGGTAATCAACCTATAGCATAAACAAGTGCATCAACCATGCACCAACCTGTACCAAACAACTTGTAGTCAACCTGTACCATAAACAAGTGCATTAACCATGCATCAACCTGTACCTCAACTTGTACCATGAACAAGTGCATCAACCATGCACCAAACCTGTACCTCAACCTATACCATGAACAAGTGCATCAACCATGCACCAAACTTGTACAAATAACATGTCACAACAACCTGTCCAAACCACCTATCACAACAACATGTCTCATCAATCTTATCAACCAAATCAGATCAACTCACCAAGATCAATCACCAATACAACTCTCAAAGATGTGCATCAACCAATCATAACACAACAACTAATAATAATCACCAAGATCAATATGTGTTTCTAATAATATACCAATACAAGTATGCTACATCATCCATAAACCATGTGTCAACAATAATACTAACAAGTGCCTCCAACCATGTACCAAGTATGCACCAATCATGTATCAACTACTCATCAACTATGACTCATCAAAATGTACCAACATCATCAACTATACACCTCATGTATGTGCCAACTCATCAACTACTTGTCTCAACCATGTACCCAACATGTACCTTAACCAAAATCCCTCATCAATTTCATCATCCAAATATGATTTGAAACTTTGTAATAGACCTAGTGTATATAATCACATACCTGCAAACCTTTCTTAACTTTCACAACAAGAGACTATCATTTTCATCAAACTTTTCTTTAGTCTCACATGACTAGTTTGGGATTAGTCAACAACCCTAACTTGAAATAATCATAACTATGTACCTGTAATGAATAAATATATGAAAATAGTACACAATGTTCTTCAGTTTTTTAATTCAATTCCTCCATGTATCACTACTTGGAACCTCTCAGAAAAGGAGTTGTAGAAAAAATGGCATACCTTGTTGAATTCTGGCTTATTCTAGAGAGCGGCCTTGTAGAGCGTGCCCCGCACGGAATATTTGTTGAATCGATATGAAAATGTTACAAAGAACGATACAGACTGTACTCTAACCAACACATCTGGTCTTACTAAATTTGGATCTGTTATGAAGAAGTTATGACGTTTTTACCCGAAACACTTGTTTTAGACTAGTTTCGGGACTAGCCACAACCATATTTTCCATGGAGTGTAACTCCAAAAATACAAAGACCCACAAGCTGAAATTTTTACCACAGATACTTCGATATGTTTCCTCGATGACCTATCAATTTCACAGTCTGAATCATTCTAGAAAAAAAATTATTGCGAAAATGGTGAGATGACCTGTAAATAACATACATTAGAAAGCATCATCAAAAGAATTTATCCTCCCTTGAATTCCAACCTTCTTTTCTTCACCTTCCCTCTGAAATTCGACTTAGATATCCTTTGGTTACCTCAGTCGCCTATAGATATTCAATATTCTCAAGTGTGATATAAAATGAGAGAGTCTGGCCTCTTATTTATACTCTCCAAGTAGTTTCATTAGAAGCATCTTCTAGGTCACTTTGCCCACTTTCCTTATTTTAGGGTTAACCCACTTCTAATTTCTCCATTAAATTTATTATTTAAATAATTTATTTTGTATGCACTTTGAATTATAGTACACTTATCACTTCACTTTATTATTTACCTTCTAAAATCTCTTAAACCACTTTGACTACTTTGACCTTTTGGGGCTTATAGATGACATATAAGGGTCCTCCAACTTTGTAAGGCCATAACTCTCAAACCGTGAGGAGTTATGTGACGTTACACATACCACCAGAAATGGCATGACATGTACTATCCATCTAGAATATTCTTACCTTAAAATATATGAAAACTCATACCATTATCCATCAAACAAACTTGGGTCCATTACCCAAACCTGGGTTCTCCAACTTCTCATGGCCATAACTCTCTAACCTTGAGGAGTTATGTGACATTCCACATACCACCGGAAATGGAACCATATATAATAGTATTACCTTCAAATATATTAAAACTCATACCATTATACATGAAACAACCTTGGGTCCATTACCCAAACCTTTGTGCTACCGGAATTCGCTACCAGAATTTCTTCAAGGGTTGACATCGATCTACAATATCACTCTCCAATGGTTGACATAAATGAAAACCAACAATCCATACCAATTGTCCATCAATCTAAGCCAATTGGATGACATTCTCAACCACCATCTCTAGCTTGTACACACCATTGAATGGATGTGTACTTGTTTCATACTAATGCACTTCAATTGCAATAACATCATCATTTTATTTCTCAATCTTTATAACCTTTGCAATCCAGAATGGATAGCCATGTCGATCTTCAGTTGCTAAAACTGCAATCATGCTACCCTCCTTAATATCTTGTATTGAACCCTTGTAAAGGTATTCCATGGCTTCATGTTGTGCACGTGACCTTCGCGAATCAATATACATTTCTCTTTCCTCTGCTTCTATAATCTCAATAGCACCTTGAGATTCTTGTTGAACTTCAACAATGTTTGTTTCTTCAGATTCATTTGGCATATTTTGTGGCCAATGAAATGGAGTCTTCAACAATGTATCTTCATTTGTTGAGCTTGAAATTATGTCACTTTGACTATTGAAAAAATACTCCCACCAAACAAAATCAGCAACATCAAAGTACTCATATGTATCCTTAATGGACTTTTGTATTTCTTCCAGGCATTCAGAAAATCTACATCTCTAGTATGTTTCTGTGCATTATGGATTTCAGCAATTGATTGTAAAAATAATAACTTTGATGCAAATATTGGACGATCTGGAATGAACTCCAAAAATGCTAAACCTTATGAAGGCCTTCATTCTGTAGTAGTTGAATATTGTTTTCCCTATATAAGTGTTTTCCCATCAATTTTTTTGAAACAAAATTGATGTTGGAAGCTAACGTCATTAAGATGCTCAATACATTTTTCTTCACGATGTGACCCCTGAATAAATCTTTTCATGTCAACAATTTCTTCTAATATATGAAAAATAGGCTCTGGAATGTATGCTTTCTTAATACATTCAATCAATGATGCTAGGCTTCGAACATTTTTCCTCTTCAATGTTACTGAAAAACACTGAACATTTGCTCAATATGATCATGAGTGTGTCCAACAAGAAAGAAACCAACTTTCACATTTTGAAATATTTGCATTTCAACATGCATGCTTAGATATCCAAACACAATTTGATTTTTATTTTCACAACTAGTGTTGTCCAACTGTAGATAGAGAACTTGAAGAAGATTTCCATACCAGTGAGTGAGCACATAATGAATTATGGTGATGCTCATATTTTCATTATTATGAATATTTGGAGCTGTGAAATAAACCCTTGGACACATTTTTCCATTGAAAACCATACAACCAACCAAGTGAAACTGAATGAAATTATATTCCTGTAATTTTTTTGGTGTACGAACAAAATGTGGTAGAAGTGTTTTCTTTTGGTCCATGCCATCAATTATCATACCTAAATATTTGTTTGGAGCACCATAACACTTCTTCCGATGTTTGTACAACTTTTTCCTTTCACTTGATTGTTAATTCGTATGTTCTTGAAGTGCTTTGACTATAGAATCTGTACATGACATAAAATGAAAATATTGATCATATGTTTTCATATTTGATACTATTCAATTTTAAAAATAACAAAATAGTAAATACATACATATTTCTGCTCCTTCAAATTTATCTCTTCTTGATTTAAAAGTAGCACATATACTACAAATCTCCATCCTTGAATTCTTAGGAATGCGGACATTGTTGAATTGTTTCTTCCATATTCTTGTAAAATATTCATATGTAGTAAAATTACCAGTTCCTTCAAAACCTTCAGCATATCCTTTGTACTAGTTGTAGATTTCTCTTCCAAAGTAGTAGGGGATTTGGTAAATAAGCTCTATATATGATTAGTGTGATGCATGATTTGGTGTGTATCCCGCCTAAGCTTCTAACTGCTCTGCCTCACTATCGTGCCTCTATTCGGAGGGGGCCTGAACTCTGACAAGGAGGTGGATTATTGTTCTCCGAGAATGAAGCGGGAGAGAAGAGCTTAGAAGGGAGCCCTATCGATATGGGAAATCCTTGAGAAATTATCTGGAATGTGTATTGTGTCTCTATCTGGAATACACTCTCCATGTTTGGAAAATAAATCATGCATCCATGACAATGTAGTGTTTGTCAATGGCTCACTCTCTCATCCATGATGTACCTTTAAATAAAATGAAGGATATTTTTTCAACCTTGTATGGATTCTTGATAGACGAAGATTACCAATTGAGTGAATTTTTTTGAAAGTCTTTCTGCAAAGTAAAATATTCCCAATGCGATAATCATATCATGTATTGGTGGATATCATGCACCCTATCAAATATGAATTTTGCATTCCCTTATTCATTGACAAATATGTATTCCTTTTATTCAAGGAATACATGTAATCTATGCTTTTCAAACAATTCTTTTGACAACATTCACTTGAAATCAATTTATTTTTGGAAATTGATTTAGTGAGAAATTCTTTCCTAGACCTTGTATAACTAGAATGATTTGGATTGATATAAAAAGGTCTAGTCCTGGTCCTAGACACAATGTTCTTTTCAATGTCTCCACTATTTCATCATCCTCACTAGAAGGATTTTCCTTATCACCGGAAGGAATATCAAGCAAAACATTTTCAGGAGACTGAACTAGAGAATGTTGATCACCTTGATTTGTTGCACTTGAATGATTGAGAACATGACCTTCATTCCTAGGTCCATCATCTTCATTGATAATCTCATTCATGAGAGGAACATCAAAATCACTAGAAACATGATTACCATCCTCACCAATGTCATTGGATCTTCCATGAAAATATTCACTTGAAGGAAAATCATCATCACCCATAATATTGTCAATGCCATTAAGATTCTCACTTGGAGAAAATTTTCCATCATCGTCATCGGTACCATTAAAATCCTCATTTGGAGGAAAATCATCATCAACATTGTGTCCACCACTGACATAATCATATTCATTGCTTTCAAAATCCTCACTTGAGTTAAATTTTTCACCATTCTTCTTAATGCCTTGAAAATATTCATTAGTATCTTGAAAATCCTCACTTGGAGGAAAATCAGCATCATCAACATTGTTGCCTTTAAATTTATCACTCAGGAAAGAGTGTCCACCAATGGTGTAATCATCTTCACTACTTTGAAAATCCTCACTTAAGGGATATTCTTCATCATCCTCATTATTGTCTCACTTGGAGGAAAATCTTCATTATCCTCATCGGTACCTTTAAAATCCTCACTTGGAGGAAAATCATCATCACCAACATCTATTTTGTAAAATCTCTCCATAGCTTCCACGTGGCAATTTGTTACATCATAGGTCCAACATATTGGTGGTGTCATCGAGAGTGTGATGAAAGGGGTTCGACTAATAGTTGGAATTGGGTTTGTCAGAATCCAAATGGGATTCTGTCTGATGGGCATCGGAACGGTGTCAAAAAATTAGCCAAATGTAATAGTGGTTCCACTGGCAGTGGCGTGATGGATGACATGTGAGACAAACCCAACAAAGGGTGCACGATGAATCTATATGTCTAGTAACCTTCTTGAATGACTCGTGGTGATTCATGAGATGGTTAGAACGATGTACTACTTTGGTGTGGACTAGGAGGACCAAGGATGTTTATCATAGTAGGGACGAATGCTCAATGAGGTGTTGCAATGCAAGTTTGACAAAGGATGACACAATATAGCACTAACGGATAATGTCTTATTCCTCGCAAGGAAACATGATTTTTGATGAGGGCACTGAAGGTATGTGAAAATATGTGTCCACCAGGTACATGATATTCAAAGGGATATCACGAGTTGGACTAGATGGATGACATCATATTCCTACATCATAGTGGAGCTCCTCATTTTTCCAAGTGTATTGAGGAGATGCAATAGAATCATGTTGTAGTTGTAACAAAGTTACCAACTTAATGAGAAATGTGACCTCGAAATGAGAACTCTAGCCCTTAAAACCCATATTGTTGCATAAGAAACATGAAAATAAACCCCCAAATCAAAAAGTGGTGCTACCAATATCACCATTTTTTGTAACCGGGTCAAAATCTTCATCCTCATTTTTCATCCTCATTACTGGCTTGAAAATCCTTACTTGGAGGAAAATCTTCATTATCCTCATCAGTTCCTTTAAAATCCTCACTTGGAGGAAAATCATCATCACCAACATCTATTTTCTAAAATCTCTCCATAGCTTCCATGTGGCAATTTGTTACATCATAGGTCCAACATATTGGTGGTGTCATCGAGAGTGTGATGAAAGGGGTTCGACTAATAGTTGGAATTAGGTTTGTCAGAAGCCAGATCGGATTCTGTCGGATGGGCATCGAAACGGCATCAGAAAATTATCCAAATGTAATAGTGGTTCCACTGGCAGTGGCATGACGGATGACATGTCAAACAAACCCAGCAAAGGGTGCACGGTGAAGCTATATGTCTAGTAAACTTCTTGACTGACTCGTGGTGATTCATGAGACGGTTATAACGATGTGCTACTTTGGTGTGGACTAGGAGGACCAAGGATGTCTATCATAGTAGGGACGAACACTCAATGAGGTGTTGCAATGCAAGTTTGACAAAGGATGACACGATATGGCACTAACGGATAGTGTCTTATTCCTCGCAAGGAAACATGATTTTTTATCAGGGCACTGAAGGTATGTGAAAATATGTTTCCACCAGGTACATGATATTCAAAGGGCTATCACAAGTTGGACTAGATGGATGACCTCATATTCCTACATCATAGATGGACTAGCCTTCTTACAATAGTTTTGTTCACACTACTTCATAGACCTTATTTACTAATCATGGCCTTAATTACATAGAAATACATAATATTATATCTACTTTAGGCGTTGGGGAGATTAGGACCCTAACATGCCCTCCCCCTTAAAGAACATCCTTGTACTCAAGGCTTGAGATGTGGAAATTGTTGTAAAATGGAAGTTGGCTCTCATGTCGCATCATCGCACTGTGTATCCTTCCAGTATATTAAAACTCCTTGAATTGTGTGTTGGAGGAGATGATGCTTGTGTTGGTCAAGGATGGCTTGTGGCTGCAACCACATGGAACCTTCTTCATCCAATTCAGGCAAACTCATTTGAACATGGCACTTGGATCCAATCATTTTCTTTAAGAAAGATACATGAAAAACTGGATGCATCTTATAGTGGATTGGAAGTGATAATTTGTAATCCATTGGCCGAATGCACTTGAGGATTGTATATGGGCCATAAAACTTTGGAGAGAGTTTATGGCGGTGCTCTACTTGGAGGGAAGTTTTCTTATACGGTTGTAGATGAAGAAACACCTGATCCCCTTCGAAAAAATGGCATCCAGAGTAATGTTAGTTATCATGTTGCATCATTCAATTATGAGCCATGACCAAATTATCTTTGAGCGTGCATAGAATGTCATCTTGAACTGTAAGGGTTTTTTCAACCTCTTATACCTTGGAGACATCTAGTAGGTAAGATAATAAGATAATAATGACCATAGAGTTATGCAAGTGGCACCATGGTAACTTAGTTGTATTTTGTACCACCATTCAGTGAAGGCTAACCACTGAACCCATTGAAATTGTCATTTGAACGCAAAGCACCTCAAACAGGCTTACAAGCACTTGTTGACAACTTTTGTTTGACCATCAGTATGGGATGATAGGCAGTGCTAAGATGCAATTGGGTTCCCTAGAGCCTGAACAATTCTTGCCAAAGGCTATTAGTGAAAGTCGAATCACAGTATAAGACAATAGATTGTGGCATACCATGTAGTTTGAAGATATTGTACATGAAAACTTAATCCACTGTGGAAGCTTTAAAGGGGTGTTGGAGGGCACATAAATGAGCATATTTGGAAAGTCTATCAACCACAACCATGACCGTGACTTATTTATTGCCAAATTTGGGTAATCCGACGATGAATTCCATAGATATATATGTCCATACAGCAGGTGGAATATAGAGAGGTTGTAGTACTCCTAGAGTTTTCATTGTTTCTCCCTTGTTGCATTAGAAAATATCACAATCAACCAAAAAAGTGTGAATATCCTTCTTCATGCCTTTCCAGAAAAAATGAACGTTTGATCCATTCACATGTTTTATGAAATCCAGAATGTCTTGTTGTTGGAAAGGCATGGAGTTTAGAGAACATTGTCGATTTAAAATTGGACCGTTTGATCAAATACAAGCAGTCTTCATAGTGGAGCTCCTCATTTTTCCAAGTGTATCGAGGAGATGCAATAGAATCATGTTGTAGTTGTAACAAAGTTACCAACTTAATGAGAACTGTGACCTCAAAACGAGAACTCTAGCCCTTAAAACCCATATTTTTGCATAAGAAACATGAAAATCAACCCCCAAAACAAAAAGTAGTGCTACCGATAGCACCATTTTTTTGTAACCGGGTCAAAATTACAACTTTTTTCAAGCATGGGCTTAAAGGATCAAATGGTTGCTTAGAAAAACTTTAAAATCAACCCCCAAATCAAAAGGTGGTGCTACAGTTAGCACCACTTTTTCTAACTGGGTCAAAATTACATTTTTTTTCAAGCATGGCCTTAAAACATAAAATAGTTGCTTAAAAAAACCTTAAAATCAACACCAAAATAAAAACATGACGCTACCTAAAGCAAAATGTTTTTTCTAAACGTTAAAATTGCAACTAATTACGACTTAATTGAAACTGTGACCTTGACAACAAATCCCTATGCAAATGAAAAATCCAAAAATTGATCCTAAATGGTCACATGAAAATTTATTTGACTTTTTTTTTAATTTACATTAAAAAATAAATAAAAAGAAAGGAGAAAATCTTCACAATTTTTTTTTAATGAAGACAAA
>SNQJ01S0034486.1:67156-90259 GCA_010110895.2 Picea sitchensis | reverse complement strand
TCTGGCCATTTTGGCAATTTACTATTTTTAGCAGGTTTTAACTTCCGGGGCCATTTTGAGGGTCCAAATGAAGGTTTTTCGAGATCGAGGTTCTCAATGATAGTTGAAGGCATGATTGAGCCCCCAAAATGAATCTCCTCGACGATACCTTTCCAACGAGCTATAACACGCCTAAAACGGAGATCGTATGCAAAAGTTACGACCCCGGGAAGTTGATGTACTCACTTTCCCAAACGGGGCCCACATGACTTTTGGCGCTTCATCTCCTAGGGTTAGGTTTTTGGATGTCTAGGACTTTTGGCATTCCCGTCTATTGTAAAAAGGCCTTCCGAGCCTCATTATAATCATCTTCTTGCGAATGTGAGTGGTCGTCACATCTCTTCTCAGAGATAAGCTACCACCATTCTAGCGAGTCTTTCACTTTGTATTTTTACAGTCTCTGTACATTTCTCTGATTAATAGAAATCGTGTATTACTGTATATCTGTGTTTATGGTTGCATCTCTGATACATTTATGTTATATTATTGAATATCTGCGATATCTCTGTGCATTTCTTTATTATATCTCCAATCTCATTTCGTGCCGAAAATAATCTGGATCATCCCACCCAAAGGTGTCATTCAATAGTTTTGTTAGCAACATAATATATCCACGTAGTTCTTTACAAATCCTAGGAATCCCCTTAATTTTGTGATAGTTTTGGGAATATGTGAATCAGTGCTCACAACAATCTTCTTTGAGTCTACCTTGACTCCTTCCTTTTGTACCATGTAGTACATATATTATTTTTCTTCCCTTCCAAAACTACATTTTAATTTCTTTTCGTAGAGCTTATTTTCTTCTAATAATTTCAACATTATTTCTACGTGCTTGAGATGTAAGCTCCAATTTTGTGCTATAGACCAACATACTATCAAATAACATAGGTACATTTGCAAGAATGGATGGAATAAGTCATTCATCATTGTGTGAAAGGTAGTTGAGGTGTTGGATAGTCCAAAGGGCATGACATGAAATTCATATAGGCTTTTATGGTATAGAAAGCAGTTTTAGGAATATCCTCTTCACGTATTCTTATTTGGTAATACTCTAACTTCATATCAAAATTGGATAAAAACTTAGCACCATGAAACTTGTCCAATAGTTCATCCACAAATGAAATGCGAAAATTTTATCTTTAATGCCAATTTTTTTTAAGGCTTGATAATCGATACAGAGTTTGTAGGAACCATCGTTTTTCCTTGAGAGTATCATTGGAGCCAAATATGGACTCTTGCTCCAGGTTATTACACCACTTCAATTTATGTTTTATGTCTAATGACTCCCTATATTATTTCCTACTAATTGGCGTTGATCTAGGGATTAGATCTATTATATGATCTCTGATTCATTATGAAGGTGGCCCAGAAGGCCTAGTGAATGGTATTATATCTCCCAAGAATCTCATCTAATTCTTTTGGGTTCTATATTTCTTATGGAACTCCCTCCATTCAATAACAATGTAAAATATAAACTTGAGCTCCTTTTTTAATCTCTCCATTCCATTGGACGAGTCTATTTGTGTGGGTGCACCCTTGATTCCATGAATCTTTGTATTTGTCTCCATTTTCATAAAATCTTAAAAATTGTTTTTATCTATTTAACCCTACAGTGTCAACAGTGTCCAACCATTGGGCTCCTAGGACAACCTCTACTCCTCTGATAATCATGGTATACATTAGGGAAATGTGTAATATTTAATAGACAATTCTACCCTATGTCACTTCCCATCATATGAAGTAGTTGTCTCCAAATATTGTGACTTGAAACTCGGAGGTGAGGTAGAGAAACATATCGAATTGTTTTGTTAATCTTGTATCCTATGAAGATATGCGCACTGCAACTATCTATGAAAACTTTGACTTTTGCTTTAAAAATGTAATCAAAAACTTTAAAAGTTTGGGCTTGAAAAATACTCATCATTACAGCAACAAAGAGTGTTGAAATGGTGTCTAACTTGGCTGTGACCTTAATTAGATTATTATTATTTTGATTGTTAGATTCTTCAATGTCAATGTATATGTCAAATGTATGATATGGATTCCAATTAGGTGTGTGGCATTTATAACACCAAAATTAGTCCTTGTATTTGACAACAAAATCCTTTTGTGGGTAGGAATATATTTTGAACTTGATTATTGTATTTGACAACAAAATCCTTTTGTAGGTAGGAATATATTTTGAACTTGATTATTCGAATGGAGGATAAGGGAGTTATTGATTTTGGGTTTTTGTCACACTTGCTCTATATATATTCGATATCTAGTAATTTGAATTCAGTTTTTATATTATCTTTCAACCTTCGTATGCAAATTTGTAATAAACGCTCATCAAATCAGTCTTTGATGCTAGTAGATAATACATGCAGATCACAAAATTACTTCTCCACTATCCCAAATTATTGCAATTGAATGAGTTTAGCAAAATAAAACCCTGATCATTTATACCCTCAAATCTTTTCAAACAAAAAAAATTTCAATACATCCCAATTTCTTGATAATGCTTGGGATTTTGAGTTCCACCATAACAACCAATGACGAGTCGATATCTCCATGTATATTGAAGCAAAATTATATTTCTCTTCATCATGTATCCAATTTATCTCAAACAACATTCTTTATAAAACCATCTTGTACCCTTCCAATCATCCTTCATCCTTACCATCAAATTTTGGTATATCAATTTTTATCTTGTGCATGAAAAACATTAAAAGAACCTATGTTGATGAATTTTGTGGTGACAAAAATGATGTGTGGGATCGCAACGGACAGGATGTGGAAGTTTGGACTACTGACTTCCTTATTCCCATCTTTCATTCCTTCTACATCACTCTTGAGCGGGTTGTGGTTCCCACGTCATTCCCTCACTCCGAGATCTATAGTCTATCTTTTTGTAGATATTTTCAGTCACAAAACAAACCACATTAGAGAGTTTGGTCTCAAATCTAGTGAGGAAACCCTTTTATTGCATCACTTGATTTCGCATTGGAAGGTTCTTTGTTCAGAGTCAAAAAGTCAAAAGGTCTTTCTTAACAATGTCATGTCCCTTATAGTCTATTTGGATTTTTCTTTGCAAACTTGAGTTTCTCTCAATTTTGTTTCAACACCTAAATCCGTGTAACAGCACTTTGCCTTGGCTACAGTGGTTTGATTAGCTTGCACCAACTATAATTAGATTCATTTCTTTACTTAAACTCTACCCATAACTTCATCTTAAACTACAATATGTGAAATGCAACTAAGTCTTACTCAACCAAGTTCATTTAACAATACACACATCCAATCACCCAATCGCTACAGTGGTTTGGTTAGCTTGCACCAACTATAATTAAATTCATTTCTTCACTTAAACTCTATCCATAACTTCATCCTAAACTACAATATGTGAAATGCAACTAAGTCCTACTTAACCAAGCTCATTTAACAATACACACATCCAATCACCCAATCGTGACCTTTAAAACATCACAACAATAATTATACTTGACCAACTATTCAATAATTAATCAACACAATACATTGCAAGGAACATAACATCCATCCAAGTAAAGACACTACAACACACATGCATAGGCGACATCCAAGGAAAATGCCTTAACTTTATTATGATGAATGTTACAGATATACAAAGGAATTGCAATTGCAGCATTCTACTTGCAACTCTATTACATATATAGAACGAGTCTAAAGCAATATTGTCTTCCAAGGCCACTACCCATCGGAGTTACACAATACAACCCTTGAAGCAACCACAAGTCTACCCATCAAACTTGCACAATCTAACCATTGAAGCAACCACTGGTCTACCTTCTACAACCTTCTACAAGTCATGTCATCATTTTCTTCTCACTCAACAACATATTACTTCACTCAACAACATATTACTTGTAACATGTTATAACATATTACTTTCATTTTCTTCTCACTCAACAACATATCATCATTTTCTTCTCACTCAACAACATATTACTTGTAATATGTTGTAACATATTACAATGAAATTTTCCTACTATACTATGCCCGCAGTGTGTTAACACAATCATGCAAGTCATGTCATCTTCTTCTCACTCAACAAATGAAATTTTCCTACTCTGTCAGTGTGTTAACACAATCAAAAAGCTCCTTTACACTCTTGGGTGAATAAAATAAAATAAAATAAAATAAATGAATAACACACTCAAAAAGCTCCTTTACACTCTTGGGTGAATAAAATAAAATAAAATAAAATAAATACTCTTGGGTGAATAAAATAAAATAAAATAAAATAAAATAAATAAAGTGTGTTAACACAATCAAAAAGCTCCTCACTAAGCTCCTCACTCTTGGGTGAATAAAATAAATGAACAAAAAAGCTCCTACTATGCCCGCAGTGTGTTAACACGATCAAAACGCTTCTTTACACTCTTGGGTGAATAAAATAAATGAATAAAAAAGCATATTTACACTCTTGGGTGAATAAAATAAATGAATGAAAACGCTTATTTACACTCTTGGGTGAATAAAATAAATGAATAAAAAAGCATATTTACACTCTTGGGTGAATAAAATAAATGAATAATTGATTGATTCCTTAGCACGTTTGAGGCATCAATTGTTTATATAAGACTCGTCTTGCACTTCCTCCTCCACCTCCAGAAAACCCAAGTGGACCCAAGTGCCCACACACCCAACAAATGCACCCCGCAAATGCGTCCACGTAGCAAATTAGAAAGGCAACACTGCCGCTCACGATGGCGTATTTGCCTTTGACATGACATTGCCCTTCCACCAGTGTGGGTCACGCAAGGTCCAGATAGGCTGCCGTTGATGGTCCAAGTTATAGTCGGTGTTGCAAAATAATCCAGTCGGCGTTGCAAAGTGATTAGTTTTTTAAGTGGTAGTTCCGAGTAACACAAACGATTGATGGCCTTGCCAAACTAACAATGTCACGTTGGTATGGATCACTTGAGCGGAACAAAAAGTCTAGCATTGCGACAACCGATATCGAAGCCACGTTCAAATGTCACAATCACAAAAGCATCTCTTCATTTACTAACATTCATTCCATCTGAGGAGCCACTGGAGCCATGTTGACGAGGATGTCGACAACTAAAGTAGAGGAAAATGTGCCACTAACCATGGTAATGACATATGGCATATCAAGCAAACTTAACTAGGGTTGCACACCAAGTCTATATGTTTGATAAACTTAGTCATCAATTTAGGATAATTAGTGAGGTAGTTAGGATATTGTAATAATTTATTGTGAACTAGGACCAAGATGTTTATTGTGAACTGGGACCAAAGATCTCTAGCATAGCAAAGGCAATGGACTGACAAGGCATTGCAATGCAAGCTCAATTGTGTGACTAAATGTGCCCTGTGAGAGTCTCAGCTATCTTTTCCATGCGAGTGTGGCATCAAAATACACTTGTTATCTATGTAATTTCATGTATTCTTAGAGTGTATTCTATGTGATTGCATACTTATATTAGAATGATTATTATTGGGTTGAATGGCTTATTGATTTCTCAATGGTGATGGGCCTTCCACCTACAATTGCATGTCAGAGATGCAGTCATTACTCGCATTTGTTTTTTATTTGATTGCCCCTAGATGACACGCATTTAATTTTTATTTGGTTGGCCCTATGAAGACTTGAAAGTATAGAAACAATAGGGATGTACACACCTCCCAGTCAATCATACATATCATCAAGATCAACCAAGAAACAATTTGTAAAATCGTTGCAACCAATATGCTTCAACTTTATATTGAAAGTATAGAAACAATAGGGATGTACACACCTCCCAGTCAATCATACATATCATCAAGATCAACCAAGAAACAATTTGTAAAATCGTTGCAACCAATATGCTTCAACTTTATAGTATATGTCAATGTCTACTTCAATCAACGCTTTACATTGAAGCAGAACATAACAATAAAAATAACTTTCATCAATGCTTTACACAAAACAAGAACATAAAAATAAAAATAACAGATACCAACGGTATCAAACATTAAAACAAAAATAAAACATTGAAGATCAAAAATCATTGACACCAACCAAAATATAGCAATAAAGATTTATGTTATCTCAAAGCATTATCTACATTCATTCAACAGTAATTCCCCCGTGTTTACCTCTCCCCCATTGTATTAATTTTTTCAAGTAAAAAGTGAATGCAAGTCCTACATTCCATTATAAGTTGTTTTTTATTCGTATTTCTTGATCACCGAGTATCCCATATAAACCAACAGCACCACAATCCAACAGGAAACTTGATTAAAATATGAACTACTGTTGCATTTCGTTACCTTTGTCTAATATAAATTATATTACACCAGAAGGCAGTGATATCAGATCAAAAGAATTGAATATCTATCCAGCTGCCTAATAGTTGCTGCCTTCTTCGACAATTTTGAATAGTCGATCAATGTGTTTGTACTACCACCTTGGTAATGTTATCAATGGGAAGCCACTATAGCCAAGTCATTGGAGTTAACATGTCAAAATATCTTAAGCCGGAATACTCTTCTGAAGGACATGCATACAGTGTACAATAATAAAAATGGTCCTTCAATTGCATTGGCAAGTCTAGCAGAATAATTTGGGGTAGAAATAGGGTTTAACAATGAATTAATAGATTCAAAACATCACCTTGTTCTAAACCAGAGAACTGCGATTGGACAATATTTTTTGTATTAAAAATCAAACAAATAAATACGTAGGGAACTGCTTAGACAATATTATTTATATTAAAAATCAAACAAATAAATATGGAGTAGAATAGACTGGTAACATGTTCCACCAGTGGAAAAGGCAGTACGTTACTGAGTTCCACCATTAACGAAAAAATAACTCAAAAAAGATACCAGTTATAACAAAATTAGTATTTGATAATAAATTTGAGATTTTATGATAAGCATAGTGTCTGGTTACAGCGATTAAGCGTTTAAAAATTTTGTGTGCAAAAAAATCTGACCTTTTCCCAATGTAAAAGGGAATGTCAATAATGATGAGTTTACAAAATTTAAAATAACTTCACGACTGCAAAAATATTAAGTCTTCACTGGGACAATATCAAAAATATGTCAATAGAAAGGCACAAACATCATGATACACTTTTACTCATGCAGAGGAACTCCCTTATATGGTGATCTGTTGCCAACTGGAGAGACATCTTTGTTAGTCAAAGAACGTGCATAAGGTGACCCTGTCTTTCGAGGTGAAAAAGACCTTACCGGTGATCCATTCCTCCTTGTAGGTGAAGCAGCTTTCAAGGGCGGGTTACCCGCCAATCTATCAGGTGAATTTCCCTTAAAAGTATGATACCTGTCACTGAATCTGTCAAGGCTCCGACTACGACTACGGCTGCGGCTACGACTTCTACTATATTTCCGTACCCTGCTTCTGCTTGGGCTTCTGCTATAGCTTCGGCCTCTATCCCAATCATTTCTAAAATCATCCCTCGCTCTGTCTCTGTCATCCACATATCTATCAGGGCGACCTCTATCATGCCTCTCTATGTCAAAACTATCACGTCCACCCTCGTATCTATCACGTGTATCACGTTCATACCTTCCACGGCCTCCTCCAAATCCACCAAATCCTCTTTCACTTCTATCAGACCTCCCTCCTGAAGCTCCCCATCCTCCTCTTCCACTAAATGAATCCATCCGACCACCACCGAAACCACGACCGCCATCCCTTCCACCACGGCCTCCAAAGTCCCATCTACCACCACGACCTTTGTTAAAGCTTCCTGCACGAGAAGCCATCTCTCTCACCTCCGGAGGAACTCTTTGATTTGCACGTTCTAGAACCTTGATTAGATCAGGAGCATATTTGGCATCCTGGTCAGAAAGAAATGTATACGCTAATCCTGTAGCACCAGCTCGACCAGTTCTACCAATTCTATGAACATAATCTTCAACACCAGTGGGAAAGTCGTAGTTTAACACCACTCTGAAAGGCCATTTTGGCAGAGAAATACATCAGAACACCGTAAAAACAATTATGAAAGGGAAATCTAAATTTCGAATTGACGTATCTTAAATTTCACATACCGTATATCTTTAATATCAAGCCCTCTTGCTGCCACATCTGTCGCGACTAGCACAGGGGATTTTCCAGTTCTGAACTGGCCTAAAACCCAATCTCTCTCCCCTTGAGTCTTGTCCCCATGGATAGCAATAGCTCCAAATTGTCGACCAAGACTTCGGGCAAGGTTGTCACACATCCTTTTTGTTGAACAAAATATTATAACTCTTGACCCTGGCTCCTGTCCCCGAAGAATTTGTTCCAGTCTTCTTTGTTTCTCCATTGCTGGAACTACTTCAACATACTGGAAAATACAGTTCCAAGCGTTGTATAAAAATAAAACACTAGAAGCAAAGTGCAGCTATAATCTTCGGAAATTGGCATACCTGAGTAATGGAATTATTCGCAGCTAACTCATCAATTGTCCCTATTGTCACTTGAACAGGATTATTCAACAAATCACCAGCTATCTTCCGAACCTCCTTCGGCCAAGTTGCAGTATACATCAAGGTTTGCCTTTGACGCGGGATTTCATTCACAATTTTCCGAATCTGTGGCTCAAAGCCCATATCAAGCATACGATCGGCTTCATCAAGTGCCAAGAATGAAATCTGCTTAAGGTTTACTTTTTTAGTTTCTAAAATGTCATTTAGTCTTCCGGGAGTGGCAACAACAATATCAACTCCACGTTCCAAATCCCTTAGTTGTGGGCCTTTTGGTGCCCCTCCATATAAGCACTGAACAAAGAACAAAAAAAATCACAAGATAAGAAACAGCCAATGTAAAATGTTCATAGATCTGCATGTAAAAAATAATCTAACAAGGATAGGAGATTTTTAACAAACCGTGCATGAAATCCTCGATGATCTACCAAACTTTATAGCTTCCTCTTGTATTTGAGTTGCAAGCTCTCGCGTTGGTGCCAAAACAAGTACCGTAGGGCCCATCTGAGTGTTGTTACAACGGCGTCGAAGATGAATAAATGCAGGCAAAAGATAGCCCAATGTTTTCCCCGAACCTGTTTTTGCAATGGCTACTATGTCCTGATTCTGCATAGCGATTGGCCATGATTGTGCCTGTATTGGAGTGGGGGACGAGAAGCCTGCATTTTGTAGCTGGAAATCCAACATTCCACACAGTATCAGAAGAGTTTGTATCACAAATCGACCTGCATACTCTAAATGCAATCCCATCAATCAGTCCATCTAACATCACAAAACCAAACAAATCAGTAACAAAAAAGAAGAAGCATCGCCAATGTGCATGGTTGCTTGTTGAAGCAACCTGTGACAGAAACATTGGGCTTCTTCTCAAGATATATGGCTGGCCCAAAAACATTGGCAGCCGTGACCCCGTCCTGTGACTTGAAAGCCACCCTCAGACATCGATCCCCCAGCAAACAGACCCCAACTACATGAAGCCCAAACAGGAGAGCAGGGAGCTGTGTTTCCGTTGTACAGCAGTACAGCGTACGACATATGCTCATCTCTGGAGCAAATATCGCACCTGCGACAAGTACAATGGATAACAGACAAGTGAGTTTGACACTCGACACATCACGGATTGTTACCCCAGTTAACAAGTAACTGGGATGTCAATCACAAAAAGCAGAAGCTGCTAATAATAATTGCAGAAACCAAGGTAAATAATATTGTAATCCACGTACAGACAAAGAGAAGAGACACACTTAACCCACAAATTTATAAGATGCAATCAAAAGCATGAGCTAGTAAACAATTTTACCTCTCGAAGAAGTTCCGGTGGAAACCCAGTTTGGTCAAAAGTCATAAATGGAGCAGGAACATTTTCCCCCTGAGCACAACCACCAATTTATAAAAAGTCAGATAATAAATGCTTGCAAGAAATATCCATATATCATTGTCACAATACCATACACAAAGACTAACCCTCCTCTAACAATTTAGTCTCCATTTCACAGATAGTACAAGTACAACCATTTTATAAAATTATCGGATGTTTCAGGAAAGATGGAAGAGAATATGAAACTGAATAAGAAAACGAACTTGGAAATGCTTTGTAGTATTCTGTGAAAATATTCGAATCATGACCCAAAACATTGGAAATTGATCACTTGGCATTTTTTCTTGAAAGCACAAACACTCGTAAGTATTCAACTTGATAAAAATAAGTAACAATGATCAAAAGTTTCTTGGTTGCAGAGACAGGCCTGCCTAAATTCATTGGTCTGGCGATTCAGGCATAACATGCGCTGTATTATATAGCCCAAGTGGTTAGTTCAACCGGTTGTTTCCGAAGTTGCTGGGCATTTCGCTAGTTTCGTACCAGCAGGTGCTAGTGCCTGGCTCAAAAACCGGCTCCAACACACCTGAGTAAGCGTGACACCGACCGGTTAACTATGATGTCATGCACAAATTTGGAAAAGACCTCTTGGGCTTCGCACAAGGTTTTCCTTGTGTGTATGTATATATATTTATATTATAGACTACCCATTAACCTGCATGTAACTGTTCTTCCTATGCAGATATCAAGCGCAAAATCAAACACACAAGATAGTGTTTGCTAAATCAAGGATTCAAAAAAAAAACCTTCAATGGTGTTCAATGAAAACCACCTCCCCAAACAAATGTACACAACTAGACATCTCGCAAGATGAACACTTTCAGAGCTATAGAAGCATCTTATAAATGAAAAGGCATACCTGGGCTGAAACCTCGTGCTGTCTTCGATAGGCATCTACTGCTGTGGAACTCGGAAGTTCAGCATTTCCCTGCATAGCATTTCCCTGCATTCTTGGAGTCGGTTTGACATTGGGATTTGGGTAGTTGGTTCCATTGGGGACATACTTATACTGATCAGCAGCTTGGCGGGGACCAAGACCAGCTGGTACACTGGAACCATTACCAAATCCAGGTGGACCATGTGAGGAGTTCGTCCCCGGCATAATATGCTACACATAACAATCAGACAATATTAAGACTTCATTTGTAAAAGATGAAACATAAGCAACAACAAAATTAACAAACAGCAAAACATTTTTCGAAAATCTTGAGATTCGGCGAGATTATCTAACACCCAGAAAACCCCAGTAAATGAGACTCGAATTTTTTGACTCTTTGTTAATCATCAAAATCTCTTTCTAAATAAAAACATATCTCAATCCCATTCAAAACAAAAACATATTTCAATCCCAAGTTCCAAAGGTTGTTTTAAAAATCCATTAAAAAAATCAAATCTGTAACAGGGTTGTTCAACCACGGAAACCAGCAAACTCAACCAAACTCTGGTTAAAACCGACTTTCAATTTTGATTCATAACCATAAACATTTAAAAAATCCAACAAAATAAATACACCAAACTGCAATTCACTAGGGAATAAATCAGAAAATGGTTTTTGTTATGAATAAATAAACAAACTAAAGAATCAGGGTTCTCATAAACTGAATTAACTAGTTATAAAAATACCTGTTGTTGCTGCTGCGGCTGTTGTTGCTGCTGCGGCTGTTGTTGGTGATGTTGCTGATGTTGCTGCTGCGGCTGCTGTTGCTGATGTTGTTGCTGCAGCGGCGGCTGCTGCTGCTGCGGCGGCGGCTGCTGTTGTTGATTTCTCATGATGGGAATGACTGCAAGCTTGGGCTGCCCTGCCATGGCCATGGCAACCTTATTAACATCAGAAAGGTGTTCATTGCCCAATCTTCCGCCTCTATTGTCTTCGCCCGCGTGCAACACCGCGCCACCACCTGGCTGTTGCCCATGTACAGAAGACCCAGTCGGAATGGGGGCCAATTTGGGAGTAGAAGCCACAGGGGGCGGCCCAGGAGGGATAGGAGGGGCTTGAGCTACTGGTTTCTCGTACTGGGTAACATTGCTCTCCGGGTTCCAATAGTACAGATACCCAGTATTACCATCGACCAGAGCTCTCCATGGTGCCGGAAGCGTGGGATCATGAGGAGCATATCGGGGACCCGTTCCAACCGGAGCAGCAGCAGCCGCCATTGTCATCCAAACCGAAAAAAACCTAAAAACTACACAAAGAGAACCAGATATTAAAACCCTATATAAAAATCAGAAGCCCCTGCAAATCTAAACAGATTTCATCGATTTGAGCTTCAAAAATCCCAGATCTGATCCCTGAAAACCCTAAATACCCTCACTACTGGAATAAAACAACAAAATACCTCTAAATCGCTCGAAATTCTCGGCTTCAACGGAACAGGGAAACCAAAAACACCCGTTTCCAGTTGATCGATAGCCACATAAACTCTATCCGGCTTAACTATGCGTCCAACACAGAATAAATTTGGGTAGGGAAAACAAACACCGGAAACCCAATTAGTACGAAGGAATTGCCAAACTACCCATGATGGATTCACGGTATAAAAGCTCCTCAATCCGTCGGCTCCTCTATTTTCCTCTCTGCTGTGGTCAGGAGCACAACAGAACTGATGCCAAACCCTAGCGCTAGCGAAGATATTTTTATAGTTAACTCGGGGTTGTTGTGTTTGACCGAAGGGTTAAGTCACGTCGCCAGTTGTGTTGATTTGAATTACGAAAAAGTGGTGTTAAGGCTCCCACGACTTTGTACTTTTTACAGATCTAAAATACCCGAAGTTAACATTAGGCCACTTACCTCTATATACATTATGCCGCTTATATTTTATAGATTTCCTATCGTGAAGACACTTGTCGGCGCAAAGCAAATTCAAGATCGACATTTGGAGGGACTTGTCGACATTTGGAGGGGCTTGACTTCTACGTTGAGGAGTGATTTAGTGATCTTAGTCCCTTTGTCTCTTTGGGAGATCCTCACATCAAGGATGATGGGGACCAAAAAATGTTGTTGAGGAGTGATTTAGTGATCTTAGTCCCTTTGTCTCTTTGGAAGATCCTCACATCAAGGATGATGGGGACCGAAAAATGTTGTTGGCAATGATGTTGTTGGGCCAAAGGGATGCCTCTTCCCATGCCTCTTCCCTCTCCCACCTTAGCTCATCGCATCATTCCATCCTTTGCATAGATGGTGTATTGAATGCTCTTAATCTCAATGGTCTTACTAAGACATTCATTCTTTAGCAAAACTTTAGATTTGGTTGTACATTAGGCTGCAAAGGACCTCTACCACCTTGAAGCTCGGTGGATGATGGGCAGGGCATTGAGCTAGGAGCAAGAGGGAAAGAACTTCATTTCTTATCCAAACTTGGTGTAGGATCGATCATCTCTAGTGTGTAGTCCCTTTCCGCTATGGGAAGATTAGTTGGGCTCACAACGTGTGTCACATTGAACATGGTAGTGAAACCAATCACAATGAGCAATCACGACAAATGGTGAGTTGCTTTGCATTTATTGGAGAAAATATTGAACTATGTTATCGATGCTTAAGTGAGTTAAGTGTGATACATACTCATAATTACAGCTAATGGAATATGAGAGTATCAAGAAGCTTTATTTGACTCTATTAAATGTTAAGTATCTACCATCTATCAAGAGGTGTGACATCATGTACACGTTTTTTACATGTGCCTAGCGGGATCAACTTCACAACCATGACAATGCAATTACTTATCAATGTCTCCATTGCAAGAGCACATTGACCATGTTCTTGAGCAATTGAATCCCGGTGGGGGCTATAACTCTACCTCGCTTTCACTGACCTAGTGGTCCTCTCATGGCTAAACAAGAAATGGGAGAAACAACATAACCCCCAAAAAAGGTTAAACACAAATCAACCCCAAAATGTTGCACAAGTCTACATATATTTTCAGTGTAAAAGCATCTACTACAAAGAATGTCATGGATCGAAGTGATGTAGGTAACCATTTTGGCTCGGAGCTATGAGCGCTTTTGCGACAAAGCTCAATCCTACTAAATGATCCCCACAAAACTACATGATCATTCTGCAACGAGGTGTTTACATATTTATACAAGTAAACAAAGAATATTGGTATTCATAAGGGGGTTACAACTCAATATAACATACCCATTTTAACCCCTTGTTTAAATTGCAATTAATTGTGTTTAGTGTTGTTTATTTTAGCATGAATTTTTTAATTACCATGCCAAGTTGAACTGGACAAATAAATAAATAAAACACATTGTATATGTATTTTATTTAATACATATACTCTGTGTTTCTCTCGCATGTAAGGTTGACCCAACAACAAAGTGCCTATCTAAGAGGGCATGGCATTGCATGTGATGTCATCTTTTCAAGGACAGATAAGTAGCAAAAATTGCATTTCTCAATTATGTGAATCTCCTTTCATCATTGGAGCCATTTGATGTTGTAAGGTCTTGGGTGGGGTTAGGTCACTAACTTGAGTCAATTTACAGTGGAGATATACTAAAATCATATTCTTATGACTTCCACTAGCAACAATGAAGTAGAGATTTTGTTGATGTACCCACATCAATGAACATGGGATTAATGAGGGAGTTGAGTCTATGTGCATTGTGAGAACATCGACATTGGAGGATTAAGGTCTAAAGGTGGCAATTTAATGCTTGCCCTTAAATTATATAAAAGAATCTATGAATTGTGCCAAAAGAACTTTTCAATAACCACAATCATTACTATTGTGATCGGGTGTCTTATGAATGTTGCACCACATACATGTATCTTGTTCCCTTTTAAGTTGCCTCTTGCTTTTGTAGCCTTCTTTTATCACTGCAGAGGAATTGTGACACTATGTAGTATTGTCTAGATTGTGATGAGGATGCTTCTTTTTGGACCACTTCTCATGCTTGGGGGCATCACACTTTTCATTGCATTGGTCACTAAAATAATTGGTGCACTACTTGGATTTATGCCCATGTTGAATCCTTTGCATAAATCGATGTGCATCTATGAATGTTTAAATGGTCAGGAACTCCAACTTCTAGTTGATAGATAGGGGTATACTATTATGATACTTGCATACTATATTTGGTGACTCCTTGTTGATGAATACAAAAACCATGAGGGAATCATACCATTTGTGTATCTTTCGACAAATAGATCATGGTGTTGGCATAGTTGTTGCCAATTCATGCACTAATCCTTTTGATGTCCCAGTGATTATACTTGTCACGCATCACCTTAATGAACCCATCCCATGTAGTGATGGACTTACCAAGCCCCTCACATTATTGGTTATGAGCTTCCCACTAGGCTTTCAAAACAAGTGACATTTTCATGGTTGTGAGTTTGATTTTATTTATGTCATTGAGGTCCTCTGCATCAAAATATGTCTACATGGAGCTAAACCACTCGTTGAGCACTTTAGCATCAATTTTCCCTTCAAATAGTGGGATATTACAGTCAATATTGACCTTGAAGGGGCTTCATCCATCATACAATCCTAACATGGGGTTGGATGTAGTAGGTGTTGTCTAAGTTGTTGTCCTTTTGAAGAATTTGTACAATGATTTAAGATATCTTCATGTTAATTTTGAAGAGCTTCTTTGTTCACGTTCTTCACAACACTAGCGTTGGCCATAAAGACCCAATGGAATTATCTCCTACGATATTTATGGGATTGAGTGTATAAAATGACATTTATGAGAGGTAAGATCAAACCCCCTGCCTTTGGTACTATGAGTGTGTCTAAGTAGACTTTCACTTCTTCTCACAATCTGCAATCCCTGTAAAGGTAGTTGTACAAAGGGAAATTTTGCAAAAAATATTCCAATAGTCAATCATCAAAGATTATATCAATGTGTATCATTGGAATCTTTAGTGGAGGTGAATGTCAAGTTGTTAGAGCTTAGAAGTCAAAATCAAATTATACCAATCATAAAAAAGGGTTGTTAGAGAATAAAATTTCAAAGCTTCTTAGATATTTTGTGTTATGATACCAATGATTTGAACACTAGGTGACATCAGTCACCCTAGGTAAGCAATCCCTTTAATCTATGATAATATTGGGTGGGCCCACAACTTATGTTGTGTTGAACACTACAACCAAGTTGGTCATGTTAAGAAATCGCAATGAAGGATGAGTTGTTGTGAAAATGAACTCAACCAAGTAGAAGTGACGAGTATTGCACGATCATTTATCAAACAAAATATTGAATTATTCTACTACAATTGAAGTGAGTTAAGTGTGATGCATACACTTAATTACAACAAATAAGAAATGGGAGACAACAGAGCCAGAAGAAAGATAACGCAGATCAATGCACATCTATTCACGAGACAAAAGAATGAGCTACAAACAATGATCATGATTGAAATGATGCAAGGAACTTGTTAGGGTTCTACCCAAACCTCCCTACTTTAGGATACCTAGGAGTTAGTCAATTGTTGTATGCAACCATCCTCCTTGAATAAGGCCCATTTAGATAGTAGTGGATAGTTATTTAATGTAAAAGGGTCCACTTTATAAGGCCCGTTAGATAGTAGTGAATAGTCATTTAATGTAAAAGGGTCCACTTTATAAGGCCCATTAGGTAGTTGGTACCCCTTAGTGATGGGACCACAAGTAGTTAGGGTTTTGCTACTAAGAATCTATTTAAAGAGATGGGAGTCTATGGAATGTTTATCTTGTGTTGTTGTATTGGGAGCTTTGCTCAGTGAAAGGTTGCCCCATCTTAAGAGGCAAGTGAACATCGCTTTCCTTCTTTTGATTATCATAATACAAGGGTATCTTTGCATATTTCATCTTATTGTCTCTTGTATCTAGTTTTTTGCAATTATATTCTTTGTATACATGGTTGTGTTTCAAGTTTAAGGGTTGAGAAACACTTCAAGTAGTATCAAAGCTCTCTCTTTGAGCTAGCATGCCTCCAATTTTAGCAGATTTTTTTTAGGCTAGAGATGTGTTACAATATCTTGATAGAGATCTATCATTCAACAGGTAAAACTGCAGTCGAGGAAGAATACATGCAAAAAATACAAGTCATGTCACTTGATTCGACACCCTTGTAACCTTTGTTGGTACCCCTTTATGTAGTACTGCATCAAACAACACCCACATATGAAATTGTCTTCCACGTACCCTCAGGGATATTGGAATTCCTTTAGGCATACTAGAAACCAACCTTACATAAACTTGTGTCCGTCTTGTTGCTATAATACACAAAGAACAACACTTGAGGAGATCACTCTCATGTACCAAGGTATTGGATAGTACAACTAAAGGTGTGGTCTATCCTCCTTAGTTGGTGTTGTGAAAGATTCAGTTGAGCATTGTTGTTGAAAACTCTTTAGTATATCAAATAGCTATCTTACTTGACACTCTTCTGTCCTTAGGACCTTGCAAAGCCTAGCCTTTCAGTTAGCCAACAAAATTCCTACATCTTTGCATCTAGAAGGAATTTGGAAATTCTTACAACGTAGTTATATTTAGTAGGGAGTAATACTCCTACCAATGTAAAAAACGAAGTATGGCTTTTTCCGATATTGTTGCAACAAACCCATCTCAAAAGATTCCGTGCATAATATTGATCACTTGGATCTACCTCTCAAGTAACCCTTTTTGTTTGGACTCAACATATAATGATTCATGGTATATCTAAATAGACTCTTTTCAAGCCACAAATCTCAATGAGATAAATGGGGAACTTCCACAAAATATTTGATGGTCCCATGGTCCAGACCCACAACATGGCTAACACGAAGAACCAAAACCAAGCCTCACCTACTCTAAACCAACCTCTTGAATCCATGGTTTCTTGCTTTGAGTCTTCACTCAAAGATATGAGTGACACAATGAATAGACAAGGTCTAGTGTTTGCAACATTAAGTGCCCACTAGGGTATCCATATATCCAAAAATTGATCCAACCAAGGAGGAATCCATAGCCAATGAAGTGCACACCACACACATGTTATTTCAGGATAACCATGTCCAAACTCCACACATTCAGGTCACAATTCATGGCACTATTTTCCAAAGGTTGACATGAACAAATTTGATGGTTTCAATCCTTCAGGGTGGGTTACCCAAATGGAACACTATTCCTCTCTCCATGGCACTACTAATGACCTACAAAAACTAAAAGTGGGGGTCTTATATTTGGATTCAAAACATTGGTAGCGGTGGAAATGGTATAAGAAAGCTCATGGAGTTTGCATTGCCTGGACCCAATTTGTGTAGGTCCTTTATGCTTGTTTTGAATGTGACACTCACTGTTTGGAATGCCTGACAAATTACGTCAAACTAGCATAGTTATGGACTATATTGTTTCCTTTGAGCAATTGGCAATCCACGTAGAGGGTCTATCTGATTCATTTTTTTTAAATGTTTCAATAGTGGTCTCAAGAAAGCAATTAGAGCATGTGTAATGATGCAACACCCAAAAACATGGTCCAAAGATCATGGTAGAGCTAAAGAAGTTGAGATGGTGACCGATGCCCAAACCAAGAGACCTTTATTCACTACTTGCCTTAGCCCTCCTATGGTGGCTACCCCTGGTTCCTCCAACTCATAGTTGGTAAGATTTCACAAGTTATATTCAAAAGCAAAGGAAGAATATCAACACCTCTGCCTTTGCTATAATTGCGATGAGCAATATTTCAAAGGGCACAAATGTAAAGAACAAAACTTATTTCAAATGGATGTATCCCCATTTTGACAATGTCACATCTCCAACAGACAAGGAAAACACTTTGCAAGATCCTTGCGAGGATCCCCAAATGACTCTCCATGCATTATCCAATTTCTTGGCACCCCAAACATTGAAGTTGATCAGTTATATCAAGCATTGTAAAGTGACTGTATTGATTGACAACCACAACACCCACAGTTTTAATCATAGGAGAGTGGCCATGGAAACCCATTGTTATGTCCATCCTATGCCTAATTTTCAAATTATGATTGCCAATGGTGGTATGATGAAATGCAGTGGCCAATGTGAAAATGTGAAACTCCAAATGGGTGAGTATTGTCTCAAAACCCACATGTTTGTTATTGACATGGGTAGTTAGGTAGTTGCAATTTAGTTCTTGGGGCATAATGGCTATGCACTTTGAGACTTATCATAATGGATTTCAAGGATTTATAACAAAGTTTCAGTAAGGAAGGGCACAAACATACCCTCAAAGGGCTTACATCTGGTTCCCCTAAAATGATCACCTCTCATTGCATGGAAAAATTATTGAAAAAAGGCCACTTGACCATTATTGACAATTCAATGCCATACAAGTAGTGGACACCCCCCACAAGAGATTCACCCCAATTTCCAATTGCTCCTCTCCAAACATCAACGTGTATTTGAAATGCCATAGGGGTTATCACCTTCGTGAGGGGAGCATGACCACAGTATTCCACTGATTCCTTGTAGTCTACCACCTAGTGTGAATTCATATAGGCATCTGTTTGCACATACGAATGAAATTGAAAATATTATTCAAGAACTATTAGAGGATGGAATCATATGCCCTAGTACCAATCCCTAGTCATCACTAGTGATCATGCTATTAAAGAAGGAAGGTAATTGTTGCATGTATCTTGATTTTTGGACCTCAATAAATTAACCATCAAAGATAACAATTAATCTATTGGATGAACTTCATGGAGGCAAGTTTTTCACCAAACTTGACCTGCATTATGACTACCACCAAATTCAAATGAAAGAGGTAGACATCCTGAAGATAGCCTTTGGCATTCATGAGGGTCATGAATTTTTAGTGATGCCATTCAACCTTTGCAATGCTCCATCCACCTTCCAAAGCCTCGTGAACAAATTTTTTTGACCCTTTCTACACGATTTTGTGATAGTATTCTTTGATGATATCTTGATCTACAAGAAATCCTAGGATTCTCACATAGAGCATGTTGATAGAGCCTTACAACTCTTGTGGGACCACCAATTATTCTTGGAACACTCCAAATGTTCCTTTGGGGCTTCAAAGATTGGATACTTAGGGTACATTGTCAATAAGGATGGGATGGAATACAAGTAAATGCCAAGAAAGTTGTGCTTATGCAAGGGTTTCCCCTACTCGAGACATTGAAGACCCTACGTGAGTTCTTAAGAATTATCGGCTACTACAATAAGTTTGTAAAAAAATATGGCAAAATTGTTGCTCGCTTGACATCCTTGCTAAAAAAGAATGCATTTGTATGAAGCAAAGCAATCAAGAAAGCCTTCTCAATTTTAGAGGATGCCATGTGCACTACTCTAGTATTAACAATGCCAGATTCCAAGACTTTTGTCCTTGAATGTGATGCCCTGGGTAGAGGTCCTGGTGCATTTTTTATGCAAGAAGGGTGCCCCTTAGCATTCACCAGTAAGCACTTGTGTGACCACAATTTGGGTAAATCCATATATGAGAAAGAGATGATGGCCATCCTTCATGCAATGGAGACTTGGTGTCCATATCTCATAAGGTGACATTTTCAAATCAAGACTAACCATCATATTCTGAAGTAAGGGAGAGGGCATGTTAGGGTCCTACCCTAACCTCCCTACTTTAGGCTATCTAGGAGTTAGTCAATTGCTATATGTGGCCATCCTTTTTTAATAAGGCCCATTATATAGTAGTGGATAGTTATTTGATGTAAACGGGTCTACTTTATAAGGCGCAATAGGTAGTTGGTACCCATTAGTGATGGGACCACAAGTAGTGAGAGTTTTGCTATTGAGAATTTATTTAAAGAGATAAGAGGCTATGGAATGTTTGTCTTGTGTTGTTGTATTGGGAGCTTTGCTTAATGAAAGGTCACCCCCACCTTAAGAGGCAAGTGAACATCACTTGTGTTCTTCCTATTCTCATAATACAAGGGTATCTTTGCATATTTCATCTTATTGTCTCGTGTATTTGTTTTTTTGCAATTATATTATATGTATACATGGTTGTGTACAAGTATAAGGGTCGAGGAACACTACAAAGTCAATGTTGATTGAATTGGGAAGACAGTTGTGACAGATATTAGTCTTGCTATTTGATCACTACAAAATTGCATGGCCCATTCACAATGAGAAGTTTACATTTGTTCATGTTAGTATATTGAACATTCCCTTATGACTTGGTCTACATCCTACTGACCTATCATAAATAACTCATTGGTAGACAATTAGGGGGTTGGTTAACGCCTAGAGAATATGGGGCTTTAATAATAAATTTTTATGTATCCATACAAGTAAATATATAATGTTGTGTGTTGCTTGGATTTATGCTTATGATCAATCCTTTGTGCAAATTTGTGTGCATTTGTAAGTGTTTAAATGGTTGAGAACTCCAATTATAGTTGATAGATATAGATAGACCACTTCGGTACTTTAGTATCATATTCATCTCCTCCTCTTTAGAGAACAATCAAACCATGAGGGCATGGAACTCATTCAAGTACTCATCAACATATTCATAACCATGGTATTGACATGGTTGTTGCCACTTTATGCACTAGTTGATATGAATCTTAGGGGGGCTTATAGTCTAAGTTTAGATGTATAAGTCATATAGTCATATTTGTATGCAAAAGGGAACTTCATAGATATATAATTTATGAAGTCAAGCCTAATCAAAGTTGACTTTGTCAACAAGACACCTTATAAGAAAGAAATAGGAAGAGAGTGAAGGTCTGAAAGGAGAGGTCCCAAAATCGACCTCTTTACATAATGGTTCTTCTTAATGGAATCATTCTTCTCCAACTCTCTCTCTTTCTCATATTTTTGTGGTGTATTCAATTCATGTATTTTCATCAATGTTCTCGTGATTAATTTCATGGCAGATTTTTATGTTTTCTCTCTTTTTCTCTTATCATTCAAGTCTTCTGGATCTTATCCCTCAAGATCTAGATCATTGGTGATCTGGATTTATAAATGGAAAAAAATGAAATATAGATGTATAACAAAGAAAAACATAGAGATACAGTAAAACTTGACTTCTATTAATAAAGAAACCCTACTGAAACTATAAAAATGCAGACTGGAACAAACTTGCTCGAATGGTGGCAGCATATCTCTGAGAAGAGATGTGACAACTACACTCATTCGCAATAAGATGAGTACAATGAGGCTCCAGAGTCCTTTTTAACATAAAAAATTAATGATAAAACCCTAAACATCCAAAACCCTAACCCTAGAAGATGAAACGCTAGAAGGTTTGTGGGCCCCAATGGGGGTAGTTGATACGTCAACTTCCCGAGGGCGTAACTTTGGCATACGATCTCTGTTTGGGGCGCTCGATACACTGTTGGAAAGGTATAGTAGAGGAGTACATATTTTGTTTAGCCTAGAATATACCTCTATTTCGATGTTGTGCAATGTCGAGCCCCAAAAACGTCATTTAGTGCGTCAAAACGACCCCAGAAGTTTGGGACCCGAAAAACTGTAAAAAAACTGCCAAAATGGAAAATGTTCTTTGAGACAGTGGAACATATGGGTGGATATCGAAATCCTCCTAGATCATTCCTCCCCCCTTAGGATGCAATGGTCTCCATTGCGTTGAGCGCCCCCATCAGATGGGGAAACTTCTGTTGAACTTTGCCCCGAGTGAGCCACTTGCCTTGGTGCAGAGTTGCCCTTCTCTGACAACCCGATAAAGTTGGATCTTTTGTTGGAAAGTATCCTTAATCTAAGTGTCCTTGATCTGATCAATGGTTTCCTGTTCCATGCAGTCAGGGTAGAGCTCTGTCGGTGTCAACTTCTCTGCGATCTACGATGTGTCCAATAATGGTGGGAAGTATGGTCGAAGGAGGTCCACATTGAACACTGGGTGCAAGCCAAGGAAGGGGGGAATAATTAGCTCAAAAAAATTTTCACCCACAACCTTGGTGATGGTGTAAGGCGCATAGCGAAGTGGACAAAGTTTTTGATGGGGTCATGTAAGGTGCTCTTTCTTAAAATGCAACTAGACCTTGTCTCCAACTTGAGACTTGTGTGTCACCCGGTGTTGATCATGGCGTTGTTTGTAATTAGCATTGGCTTTCTGTAAAAGAAATTGTAGAATTTGAAAATAGATGAAAAACAAGCATTTAAAAAAAAGTGGAAACATTATGTATCAGAAAATTTAAAATATCAAAAAACCACCTAAAATGGGAGGGGGGTGCTACCGATAGCACCATTTTAAAAAATGGGGTAAAAAACTTGACCCCCCAAAAAACAAGAACTTTGTAGAGTTATCGTTAAGTTGGT
>SNQJ01S0034486.1:28933-43656 GCA_010110895.2 Picea sitchensis | reverse complement strand
AGCCTAATCAAAGTTGACTTTGTCAACAAGACACCTTATAAGAAAGAAATAGGAAGAGAGTGAAGGTCTGAAAGGAGAGGTCCCAAAATCGACCTATTTGAAAAATGATTCTTCTTAATGGAATCATTCTTCTCCAACTCTCTCTCTTTCTCATATTTTTGTGGTGTATTAAATTCATGTATTGTCATCAATGTTCTTGTGATTAATTTCATGGCATATTTTTATGTTTTCTCTCTTTTTCTCTTAGCATTCAAGCCTTCTGGATCTTATCCCTCAAGATCTAGATCATTGGTTATAAATGGAACAAAATGAAATACAAATTTATAACAAAGAAAAACACAGAGATACTGTAAAACTTGACTTCTATTAATAAAGAGAACCTGGTGAAATTGTAAAAATGCAGACTGGAACAATCTTGTTCGAATGGTGGAAACTTATCTTTGAGAAGAGATGTGAGGGCTACACTCATTCACAAGAAGATGAGTACAATGAGGCTCGAAAGGCCTTTTTACCATAAAAAACAAATGAGAAAACCCTAAACATCCAAAACCCTAACCCTAGAAGATTAAACTCCAGAAGGTTTGTGGGGCACGATGGGGGGAGTTGATACGTTAACTTTCTGAGGGCGTAACGTTTGCATACGATCTCTATTTGCGTTGCTTGATACACCATTAGAAAGGTGTAGTTGAGTAGTACATATTTCGTTCAGCCTAGAATTTGCCTCCATTAATATGCATAGCAATGTTGAGCTCCAAAAACATCATTTAGGGCCTCAAAACGATCCCAGAAGTTTGGGACCCGCAAAATTGTAAAAAAACTGCCAAAATGGAAATTGTTCTTGATTCCGTGGAACAGATGGGTGCTTATCGATATCCACCTAGATCAATCCTCCCCCCTTAGGAAGGAATGGTCTCCTTTGCATTGAGTGCCCCCATCAGATGGGGAAAATTTTGCTGAACTTGGCCTCGGGTGAGCCACTTTACTTGGCGCAGGAGCTGCCTTGCTCTGACAACCCGATAAAGTTGGATATTTTGTTGGCGAGTGACCTTAATCTGAGTGTCTTTGATCTAATCAATGGTTTCTTGTTCCATGCAGTCAGGGTAGAGCTCTGTCGGTGTCAACTGCTTTGCGATCTATGATGTGTCCAATAATGGTGGGAAGTATGGTCGAAGGAGGTCCACATTGAATACTGGGTGCAGGCCAAGGAAGGGGGGAATAATTTGCTCAAAATCATTGTTAACCACAAACTTTGTGATGGTGTAAGGTCGATAGTGAAGTGGACGAAGTTTTTGATGGGGTCTTGTGAGGCGTTCTTTCCTAAAATGCAACCATACCTTGTCTCTCATTTGAGACTTATGAGGCACCCGATGTTGATCATGGTTTTGTTTGTACTTAGCATTGGATTTTTGTAAAATATCATGGACCTATTGTCAGATGTGTTGAATTCATTCAAAAAACTTGGTGGATTTGTCAGCCTTAGATTGAGCATGGGATGATTATGCTTGTGTGGATGTAAGGGGCAATGAGACATTAATGGGACCCAATGGTTGGAATCCCAACCCCACCTAAAAGGGACTATGGTCGGTCGAGTTATGAAGGGATTTGTTGTAGCCGTGTTGAACATAAGGGAGACTCTCATCCCATGTGTGCGAATGTTTGGAGTTGTACATGCGCAAGATATGCATGATCATTCTATTGACGACCTTTGTCTGGCCATCAGTTTGGGCGTGGAAGGCGGTTGATTTGGTGAGCTTGGTGTCCAATAGTGACCAGAGGTTGGACCAAAATGTGCTTAGGAACCCGCTCTCTTGATATGATATGACGTTTTGTGGTATTCTGAAGTGTATCCACACCTGTTCGAAGAAGAGCTTGGCAGTGGCCTCCGCTGTGATATTCTTCTTGTAGGCTGTTAGGATGGCCATCTTAGAAAATCGATCAACCACCACAAAAACACAGTCATTTCCCTGCTTGGTTGAAGGAAGGCCTGGCATGTAGTCCATCGAGATGGATTCCCATGGCCTGTTGGGAGTAGGAAGAGGGGTGTACAGACTTGCTTCTTAGTGGTTGGTTTGGAAATGGCGCAGGCAGTGCAGGACCTGATATACTTGCTGACATCCTAACACAGTTTTGGCCAATAGAAATGCTTCTATAGTACTACCATGATATTTTCCATGCCAAAATGTCCTACCATCCGACTGTAGTGATCCTCCCAAATAGACTTTGCACACTTGCTTGAAGGAACATAGAGGTGGCCCAGATGGCATAATAGTCCTTCCTGAAGATGAAAGTCAGTGACTATTGCACCTGTGCCCAACATTTGGTAAGTGGTAGTGAAGTCATGATCGCCCTTGTAGAGTTGGGGCCACTCGAATGCCTCATGGCCACATGAGTCAAGCACCATGGTTAAGGTTGGAACAAGAGGTCAACTAAGGCAATAAACGACACAATTGGTGCTCCTTGTCTTATATTTTATGTTGAGATGGAACTGCTACAAGTATGTGGACCACTTTTGATGGAGGTTGTTCTGCAATTTTCCTCGTGTTTGCATGAACAACAAAGGATTTTGATAAATATGGATGATTGTCTCCTTCCCGAGAATGTAGTGCTTCCATTGTTGGCAAGCTTGTATAATGGAATACATTTCTTTGTCATAGGTGGGGTACTTATGGACGACATATGATAGTCTCTCACTATGATATGTCATTGGATTCCCATGTTGAGTGAGAGTTTCACCCACGACATAGTCCGAGGCATCAATCTCAATCTCAAAAGGTTGTTGCAGATCGGGTAGGGAGAGTACTGGAGCTGAGCACAAGAGGTTTTTCATATCATCAAACACTTGCTATTGTGACTCCCCCCACACGAACTTTGCCTTGCCACCACCCTTCATCATTTGGTTGAGGGCCCATGCAATGTGGGAGAATCCCAACATGAACTGCGATAGAAGTTGGCAAGTCCTAAGAAACTTCGAAGCTCGGTTAGTGTGGTTGGGGCTGGCCAGTCATGAATGACTTGGATCTTGGCTAGATCCACATGCACACCATGCTCATCAACAATGTAGCCTAGATCTTGGAAACAACCTTCTTGCATTTCTTAGGAGAGATCAAGGAAATGGCGGTAGGCGAAGCTACCTCTAGTATCATGTACAATTTTCTACCCAAAGTGATAATAACAATGTGAGGTCTAGAATCATATACAACATGTCATTTCCACAAGTATGGTTGGCCTAAAAGAACATCACAAACTTCAAGGGGGGAGATATCACACAATATCTCATCCCTGAAGGGATTGATGGCGTAGGGCAGATGACAATGTTGGATGACACAAAGATATCTTCCTTAGAGGAGCCACCTGATGGTGTAGGGTTGTGGGTGTGGTTTCATGGATAGGTTCAATCGTTTGGTGACCTCTGCTAAGATCAAGTTCTTTTGATTTCTGCTATCGACAATGAAATGCAGTGGAGCACCCTTCACCCACATTTGTGAGTGAAAAAGGCATTCACCTTCCTTTGTTTCTTCTGGTACACTTGGCTAACCCTTGGTGGTAGAAACAATGGCACTGGGTTCGACATCAATGATCTGCTTCCCTTTGTCTGGATATGATTTAGAGTTGGAACCTTTCTATGACCCAGAGGCTTTCAGCTCAACCACCAATGACTACTTCGAGTGACATTCATCGGTGTTATTCCAGGGGATTTTATGGAATTCACACCACTTCCGAGTGTTTTTGTTTGTCTTCTCATTATCCTTCTTTGTTTGTGTCTCTGATCGGTTGTCCTAAGGGGGTCGATCCTTGATATGTTCTTTGTTTTGTGGGTTAGGGCCACCTTTGCCTTGCTTCTGCTGTGAGGAATTTGCAGATCCAAACTCCTGCTTCTTTTGTTTAAATTTATGCTCGATTTTGACAACATATTGATAAGTCGTGCCCAACGATGAGATGTCCAGAAACTCCATTTATGTTAGGATGTATCTATGCATACAATCACGGTACTTAAGCACCAGATGTCATTCAGAGTCTTTGATACCCAACCTGGTGTGCAAGGTATGGAAGATATTTTTGAACTCTAGTACTATTTKCTCCCTTTCCTATTGTAGTGTGGTCCATTTTTTATACTGGTCATCGTAGCTTCCAACAGGGTAGTATTGTTCCTTAATAGCATCCCTAAAAGAATMCCAAGTGGGTGMGACAAAAAATATTGCATATTCCTTAGTGGCCCTTTGCTCATAGTAAGTCTCCCACCAATCCTTGACAYGGGRGACAACCTTAAGGTGCACAAAGGTAATCTTCTCTCTATTGAACAAATTATGGACTGAAAAATACCCTTCTAGTAGATTCAACCATTTATCTACAACATCCTCATCTATTTGGCCTTCAAATAAGGGGATATCAAAATTGACTTGTACCTTGAAGGGAGCGTTGCCTCCAAAGTGGCTACTTGATGAAGATGCATCATCTGTTGGCAGCCGTCAAAGGATATGTGCAAAGTTATCCATCATTTCATTCCTTTGTCGCATGAGGGCTTCCTCGAGGAACAATTTAAATGGATCTTCTGCTCCATTGTCTTTCTTTTCTTCTGCCATGGGAGGCCATCGTGATCAATGGGGACAACCTTGCAAGGGTTCAACTACTTCGAGTCCCAACTCCTTGTACCCTGACCTCATTAGGGACATGGACAGAGAAACAAATAAAGAGAAAATCCCTCTCATACCACTAATCCGAATTTATAAATGGAATGGAATGAGATACACATGTATAACAAAGAAACACACAGAGATACAATAAAACTTGACTTCTATTAATAAAGAGAACCTGTTGAAACTATAAATATGCTGACTGAAACAAACTTGCTCAAATGGTGGTATCTTATCTCTGAGAAGAGATGTGACGATTACACTTATTCATAAGAAGATAAGTACAATCAGGCTCCAAAATCCTTTTTAGCATAAAATAGAAATGAGAAAATCCTAAACATCCAAAAACCTAACCCCGGGAGATGAAACTCCAAAAGGTTTGTGGGCCTCGATGGGGGTAGTTGATACATCAACTTCCCGAGGGCATAACTTTTGAATACGATCTTCGTTTGGGGCGCTCAATACACCATTGGAAAGTTATGGCTGAGCAGTACATATTTTGTTTGGCCTCGCATCAACCTTCATCAACCTACCACATGTTCTCGAGCCCAAAAAATGTCGTTTAGTGCCTCAAAACGACCCTGGACGTTTGGGACTCAAAAAACTGTAAAAAAAATGTCATAAGGGAAAATATTCTTTGAGCCAGTGGAATAGGTGGGTGGCCATCGATATCCACCTGGATCATTCCTCCCTCCTTAGGAAGAAATGGTCTCCATTTCATTGAGCGCCCCCATCAGATGGGAAAACTTCTGTTGAACTTGGCCCTGGGTGAGCCACTTGCCTTGGTGATGGAGCTGCCCTGATCTGACAACCCGATAAAGATGGATCCTATGTTGGTGAGTGCCCTTAATATGAGTGTCCCTGATCTGATCAATGGCTACCTGTTCCATGCAGTTAGGGTTGAGCTATGTTAGTGTCAATCGCTCTGTGATCTTCGATGTGTCGAATAATGGTGGGAAATATGGTCGAAGGAGGTCCACATTGAACATTGGGTGTAGGCCAAGGAAGAGGGGAATACTTAGCTCAAAAACATTGTCACCCATAGCCTTGGTGATGCTATAAGGTGCATAGTAAAATGGACAAAGATTCTAATGGGATCCTATAAGGCGCTCTTTCTGCAAATGCAACCAGACCTAGTCTCCCACTTGAAACTTGTGCAACACACGTTGTTTATAATGGCATTGTTTGTAATTATCATTGGCTTTCTGTAAAATATCATGGACATGTTTTCAGATGTGATGAATCCGTTCAATAATCTTGGTGACTTTGTTAGCCTCAGATTGATCATGGGATGATTTTTCATGTGTGGATGCAAGGGGGAGTGCGACATCAATGAGACCCAATGGTTGGAATCCCAACCTCACCTGAAAGGGACCGTGGACGGTCGAGCTATGAAGGGATTTGTTGTAGTTGTGTTGAACATAGGGGAGACTCTCATCCCATGTGCATGGATGTTTGGAGTTGTACATGCGCAAGATATGCACGATCATTTTGTTGACGACCTCTATTTGGCCATCATTTTGGGGGTGGAAGGTGGTGGATTTGATGAGCTTGGTGTCAAACAGTGACCAGAGGATGGACATGAATGTGCTTAGGAACCTATTTTCCCTATCTGATATGATGGTATATGGTATCTCGAAGTGTACCCACACCCGTTCAAAGAAGATATTGGCTGTGGCCTCCGCTGTGATATTCTTCTTGCAGGTTGTTAGGATGACCATCTTAGAAAATCGATCAACTACCACAAAAACACAGTGATTTCCCTGCTTGGTTGAAGGAAAGACTAACATGTAGTCCATCAAGACGGATTCCCATGGCCTGTCATGAGTAGGCATATTGATGTACATGCCTTGCTTTTTAGTGGTTGGTTTGGTAATGGTGCAGGCAGTGCATGACCTCATATACTTGCTGACGTCCTGATGCAGTTTCGACCAACATAAATGCTTCTATAGTACTGCCATAGTCTTTTCCATGCCAAGATGTTTTGCCATCTGACTGTAGTGAGCTTCCCAAATTAGCTTCGAACACTCACTTGAATGAACAAAAAGGTGGCCCATATGGCATAAGAGTCCGTCCTGAAAATGAAAGTCAGTGACAGTCGTGCCTGTGCCCAACATCTTGTAAGCGATAGTAAATTCAGAATCGCCCTTGCAGAGTTAGGGCCACTCAAATGCCTCATGGCCATAGGAGTGGAGCACCATGGTTAAGGTTGTAAGTAGAGGTTGAATGAGGCAGTCAACGGCACAATTGGTTCTCCTTATATTATATTTGATGTTGAGATGGAACTGCTGCAAGTATGTGGACCAATTTTGATGGTGGTCGTTCTACAATTTGCCTTGTGTCTACATGAACTACAAAGGCTTATGATCAGTGTGGATGATTGTCTCCTTCCTGAGAATGTAGTGCTTCCATTGTCGGGAGGCTTGTACAATGGAATACATTTCTTTGTCATATGTGGGGTACTTACTATGATATGCCACTAGATACCCGTGCTAAGTGAGAATTGCCCACGACATAGTTTGAGGCATTGGTCTTAATCTTAAAAGGTTGTTGCAGATCAGGTAGGGAGAGTACTCGAGCTGAGCACATGCGATTTTTTCAGATCATCGAATGCTTGTTGTTGTGAATTCTTGGTTACTTCGATGAGGGCCCATGCAATGTGGGAGAATACCAACACAAACCCGTGATAGAAGTTGGCAAGTCCTAAGAAACTTCGAAGCTCAGTTATTGTGGTGGGGGATGGCCAGTCACGAATGACTTGGATCTTGGCTAGATCCACATGCACACCCTACTCATCAACAATGTATCCTAGGTATTGGACCATGTTCATGCCGAAGGAGCATTTTTGCAAGTTAGCATATAACTTGTGTTGTCGCAAAGTGTGAAGGACTTGTTGAATATGATGCAAGTGTTTTACCCAATTCTTGTTGAAGATGAGGATATCATTCAGATCTACCACCAAAAAAGAATTAGTGAAAGATTGCAATATATCGTCCATTATTCTCATGAAAGTTATTGGAGCATTTGTCAAACCAAAGGGCATGACTAGCCATTCGAAAAGACCTTCTTTGGATTTGAAAGCAGTCTTCCATACATCAGTTTGTTCTATTGGGACCTGGTGGTATCCAGACTTTAGGTCAATCTTAATGAAAAACTTGGCTCCCTTGAGCAGGTCAATAAGGTCATCAATTTAGGGAATTGGGTATTGGTTCCTCACTGTGATTTTGTTTAGGGCCCTGTAATCAATGCAGACTCACCAAGTCCCATATTTCTTCTGCACGAGTTTAATTGGGCTTCTGCAAGGTGAGGAGTTGGCTCGAATGTTCCCCTTTTGAAGTAACTCTTGGATCCATCGCTTGATTTCCTCATTTTCCATCAGAGAGTGGCGATAGACTGACCCATTGGGTAGAGGTGCACCGAGGGTTTGATCGGTTGAATTCTTGACCTAACAGTGCAATGGTACCCCAATGGGTGAGGAGAAGATGTCTTTATATTCTTCCACGATCTTTTCCACCTGCTTCTGCTATGTGGAGAGGCCCTGTGCAGAGGCCATGGATGTGGCTACGACCTTTTGTTCACTTTGAGAGTGAATCATGAAGAAGATAAATTTCCCAATCTTGGAAATGACCTTCCTGCATTGCTTAGCAAAGATCAAAGAAATGGCGGTAGGCGAAGCTATCTCTGATATCCTGTACAATTGTCTACCCAAATTAATAATAACACTACGAGGTCTAGACTCATATACAACATGTCATTTCCATAAGTATGTTTGGCCTAAAATAACATCACAAACATCAAGGGGGGCAATATCAAACAATACCTCATCCTTGAAAGGCTTGATGGCGTAGGGCAGACGACACTGTTGCTTGACGCGAAGATCTCTTCCTTGGCATAACCACCCAATGGTGTAGGGATGCAGGTGTGGTGTCATCAGCAGGTTCAACTGCTTGAAGACCTCTGTTGAGATCAGGTTCTTTTGACTTCTGCTATCAACAATGAAATGCAACAAAGCACCCTTCACCCACATCTGCGAGTGAAAAATATATTCACCTTCCTCCGGTTCTTCTGGTTCAGTTGGCTGGACCTTGGTGGTAGTAACAGTAGAACTAGGTTTGGCATCAATGATACACTTCCCCTTGTCTAGATTTGGTTTAGAGTCATGACCTGACTTTGACTCTGAGGCTTTCAACTCGACCACCAATGCCTACTTCAAGTGACATTCATCGGTGTTATGTCAGAGGACTTTATGGAATTCACACCACTTCCTAGTGTATTTCTTCATCTTCACATTACCCTTCTTTGTTTGTGGCTTGAACTGTTTGTCCTAAGGGGGTCCATCCTTGATCTATCCTTTGTTCTATGGGTTGGGGACACCTTTTCCCTGCTTTTGCTTTGAGGAATTTGCAGATCCAAACTTTCACTTCTTCTATTTAAATTTCTGCTCGATTTTGTCAGCATATCGATAATCCACGCCCAACATTGAGATGTCCAAAAACTCCATTTTTGTTTGGATTTATCTATGTAGAAAATCACGATACTTGAGCACTAGATGTCATTCAAAGTCTTTTCTACCTAGCTTGGTGCACAAGGTGTTGGAACATATATTGAATTTTGGTCAGTGACGATTGAGATCCCTTTGGAAGGTATTAGGGTCATGAACAACCGTTAGATCTCAAAAAGGTACGGGGAGGTTACACCTCAAAATCCTTCGGATTTCATATATTCACAAGTTTTTGTTCGCGAGGGAAGAAAATATCCGAAGCCATGAAACCTGAAATCCATCTGAACCGTGGATCCGTCCAGAGGGAGTGAGACCGTCTCAGGCCGTCGTATTCGGGAAAGTTACATAGTCGTTAGTCATGAGTTCCTTCAGGGATTCGTGAATCGGAGTATCAAGGAGTAAAAAATCCCAAGGTCAAAAGTCACAAAACACAAAAAGATCACCACTGTTGGTTGTTGGTGGGGGGTGTGAACCGTCGATGAGGTTTTGAGTAGCTCCGCTAGTTCAAAGTTCACGTGGAAAGAAATCAACTGCATGCTAAACAACCAAAACCCGAAGTTGCGAAGCGCCTGGAGGCTTAGCCCCAGGTCATAGCTCGAGGTCACATGAAGGAGCAGGACTAGTGGAAAGGGGCTAGCACCCAAAAATTCAGAGCTTTACTCCATGCCACCTCCCTTCCTCCGAAGCCCGAAGCCCTGAAGTCAAGGTTCGTCTCACTAATTTTCATCTTGCTCACAATTATGAGCACCATGTTTCGCTTAAGAGATTTTAACCATGGGAGGAATTTTAATAGCCCATCCTCCCTTCCCCCAAAGCCCGAAGGCCCGAAGTCAGGGTTCCAACCAAATGTATCAGACGCCAATGGGTAAGGGTTCCGACTGTCAAATAAAAATGCCCCTGTCAAAGAAAAAAAGGGCAGAAGCCGAGCTTCTGAATATTCACACGCAGGTGGCCAATAAACAGATGATAGAAATAGATGAGAAGGATGAGCCTTTGTGCTTGTTTTGTCATGATTAACACTTCAGTCCGAAAATATTATCATTGTTAATTGCATGATTTTCCATCAGTTTCGTTCATAACGGAATCCGAGTGCCAATGATCATGGTAACTGTAATAAATATATGAACAAAAGATATTAAATGTATCTAGGAGCAAACGAAGAGTTAGGGAAAGTGCCATTACAACTAATTGAGAATCAATAACGCATGCAATAGGTTGTGGGTAATCCAAGGGTTTTTGAATTGAGACAAATTTTGTATAAAGAGATAGATTGCAGATTCATAGAAGGGGGGGACAGCCCAAGAGCCTTTTAGGCTGGGACATGTAATGCAGTCTTTTCAATAATACTTAATAGAAGCAAAGAGATTCTACACCTCATTATGTTAGATTCTGTCTTCTTCCTGTGTTATTGTTTATGACATTTTCATTACTTCTCTTTCCTCCTTCCATTCATTAATTCAACTTGTAATGGTTACAATTCAGTGATACTTCTGCTGTAGCTAATTTAAAGCATTCCTTAAAGTGCAGTTTTTCCTCTGTTTTTCTATGAGTAGAACAAGACCTGCATCTTAATTGTTTTGCCTTATTTGTTCATAGCTTTTACTCTGTCTTGCTGTGAGTGAGACAAGACCTATGTCCAAATATTTGAAGTTTGGTGTTATTTCTTCTATTGAAAGGAAGACTAGATTTATCAGAATTGGATACCTGGATTTTTCTTTCAGTTTTGTCTATATCCTATCTTCTATCCATCCTCATGATTTTAAAGTGAATTTAGCAGATGAGGTCCTGCCTCTTTATTTCTGATTTTTAATGGTTGAAAAGCTCTCTCAGACCTAGTTCTAGAAGCCTCCAATAACTAATCAATCACCCATTATTATCTTTTTTCAAAATGTGCTAAGGATTGGCTCTATTACAACCTAGAGTCAACTCTTACGACAACATTTTTTGGTGCCGTTTCCAGGGACGGAGAAACAAAGTTATCTTCCCTGGGAGACGACAAAGTTTCGATCTATTCCTTGATGGTGAACAAGGGATAGGCATTCAGTTGGTTGTGATCATTCACCCGATGACTCCTTGGTTCGAAGACTCTACATGATTCACTGACGACTCCACTAGTTTCAAAATGTCAAATTCGTTCCCTACTCGGATTGCTGTGAGGTTTGCTCCTTTGGACATTACAAATGTTTATGGTTTTCCAAACACTGTTCAAGACGTTAAAATTTGGGAAGATGTCCTTCCTAAATTTGGAGGATATGTGGACGACAATCCTGCTCAACACTTGTTTGAATTTCACAAGCTCATGGATGAATTGAATGTACATCATGAAGATGCCCTCATGAAATTGTTTATGTTTTCATTTGAAAGAGATGCTAGACTCTGGGATAAATCTTTACCCCATTCCAACATTCCTTCATTGAAATATTTCCACATAGTTTTTTTATCAACATTGTAAGAGGATCTATTCAGCTGAACTCCTTTTTCAAGATTGCTGCAATATGGAATTCATAAAACAAAAAGATTAAACAAATTCTCTTGAAGAGGAGGAAGAAATATCATAAATTTCTCAAGTTGATAAAGAAGATCAACATGAGGAAGAGTTTGTTGGTAAAGAAGTAGAATATGATAGCTCTTGTGATCATATTCAAGAAGAATATCAAACAAAACTCCATGAAGATGAAGCAAAAAGGTCAAAAGGATTTCAAACCGATCACAACCTGATTTGTTGCAGCGATGGGGATGAAAATGATTTTTCAGATGAAGAACTAGTTTCAAGCTCATTCATATATGACTCTATTTTTAATTCTGTTGTTCAAGATGAATACTTTCATAATGATTTTTTTAATATTAATGATGCCAAAAATAGTTTAATTGTACAACATGATGATGAAATCGCTGGTCTAGCTATTCATGAAGACCAACAACTCATGGAAGGCCATATACAATCATTGTTTGCTGATATAGAACATAGTCATTTTGCTATGGAAAAATCCCTTCCTTATCGGTTTCATGATCAAGTAAAGGCCCTGACATATGAAGAATTGTATGTTGCCAACAAGCCATTTCATAAAGAGTTTCAGGAGAATTGTAGTCAACCAATGTAATTGAGATTTCAAGTATGGTCACTGTTGTAAATCCTCATGAAAATCAGTTTGTTGATATTCAACCATCTTTTCTAGATCCTCACAAAAAAGAAATTTCTGAAAGTCAATGTTCCAGAACTTTCTATGAGCAACCTGTTTATGATGAATATCCAGAAGAGGAAGAAGAGAAGATTTCTTCTTCATCACACACGAAAACCTACGACAATCCTCCTTTGTTTGATGAATATGATGAAAGTGTTTCTGAAGACGATGAGCAACAAGAAAGTTTGGTTCAACAGGAAAGCAATCGACAACATCATAAAAGAAATCAGCCTATGTATGATAGCTCTCAAGAAGTTATTTGGACAAAGGATGAAGGATATAAGCATGGGTTACTGAAACAACTGATCTCTCCTCCATGTTTAGAAACTATTGAGCAACAAACCAGTAAGTTTCAATGCGACATTTTTGCACCAGAAGACAAAAAAATCAGCAGTTGACAAAGTGCGCAAAGCCATTTCATACAGCTTGCCCAACAGGAGGAAGTATGGATTAATTGCAAAAGTGGTGTATCTCTTCCCTTCTATGATCAAGTAGCAGCTTATATGGAGTCAAAATGGGGCATTAAATTTTTTATTTCCAAATTCTTGATGTCTGAATTTCAAAACTGTAAGTACCTGCTCCCAAGGTATGTTTTGAAATTCGCAGCTGCTCCTGTTGTTTTTGTGCTCAAATATGGAAGCATAATTAAGTTTGTTAGTCGGATATTTGCTTGGTTGATTTGGAATTTTTCCTATACTTGAACAAAGCAGTGATATCGGTTAGAGTAGGTGATGTATATAAATAAGCTTGACTTTGAGCATTAGAGTTCAGCGGTAGTTTTCGGTATGTCTCAAGTTCAGTTTGGCATCCGATATGGTTTTGTTTTAAGGCATTACGACTCCATAACCCAATGAATGCATAAGTGTTTTTTTTTCGGAAAGACGCAAGTAAAAGGACAGGGTTTAGAGTTTGATAAGATTGATTTCAGGTCACCCAATGGATGAAGGCACGTGGAATATTGTTCTTGGCAATTTACAAGAAAGCACCATCCCTAGATGGAGCCTATGTTGGAACATATATTGAATTTTTCACAGGGATGATTGAGATCCCTTCGGAAGGTATCAAGGTCATGAACAACCGTTAGATCTCAAAAAGGTACGGGGAGGTTACACCTCGAAATCCTTCGGACTTCGTATATTCACAAGTTTTCGTTCGCGAGGGAAGAAAATCTCTGAAGTCATGAAACCCAAAATCCATCTAGACCATGGATCCGTCCAGAGGGAGTGAAACCGTCTCAGGCTGTCAGATTCGAGAAAGTTACATAGTCGTTAGTCATGAGTTCCTTTGGGGATTCGCGAATCAGAGTCTCGAGGAGTAAAAAATCCCAAGGTCCGAAGTCACGAAACGCAAAAATATCACCACTGTTGGTTGTCGGAGGGGGGCGTGAACCGTCGATGAGGTTATGAGTAGCTCCACCAGTTCAAAGTTGATCTGTCAGGATTTTTCGAATGACTGTGGTTGAGTTTTTAACTTAGCATGCATTAATTGACCATTGGGAAACTTAACGAAAGAGCGAGAAAATAAATGAATTACACAGCCATTAACATACTTTCAGATCTGAAATGCAATGAAAAACAACAAACCATAATGCACAAGTTTGATAACGGAGTTCGGAAACTTTGCCTATGTCTCCGGGCCTTTTCTCTGTGAGGGAGGCTTCTTTATTTCTGTTCAAAAGATTATTAGTACATCTTTACAATGCAAATTGGCTTCTAGACTAATCTGGTCATGTTCGCCCAAATATCTAGAATCTTTCACAACTTACGACACCTGAAACGGATATACCGAGCTCTCAGAAATCGTCCGACAGCATCTCCTCCTCAACAACTTCCCTGCCTCAAACTGGCTTAGACCTGGCTTTGCCTCAGCATCTCTGCTCTCCAAAACCGTCCAAAAGCTCTCCAAAAGATCCCCCATGGCCTCAAAATGGCCTTGGTTAAATAGTGGGGGAGTTAGTTGTCCATCTCCAACTTCCTCCACGAATTTAGGCTCTAAAAATGCCCAATAACCCTTAAAAATGAGTTAATTACATTAAAAATGGGCTAAACATTAATTAAACCCAAAAGTGGTTGGAAAAACCCACTTTATAACCATAAATTGGTTAAATTCGGGCTTAGCCCCTTAGTCTTGGGTGCGCGCTCCTTTGGCAAGGTTATATGGACTTCATATGGCCAAGCGCTTAGCCCAAAGGGCTAAGCGCTGGCCCCTCTCCTCCTTTATGCCCATAAAACCATACAATATAATTAATATTATGGGTTTTATAACATAAAAAATAATGTGGCACATTGGTTATAGGACTATTGTGAAGGCGCTTAGGCTTAGTGGTTGGTCATGGGTTCAAAACCCAGGGACCCCAAAACTTTTTTTTGAAACATACCACATTGACTGATGACTGGGTGCCACGTGGCA